>LUCM01003521.1:0-15573 GCA_008360955.1 Fasciolopsis buskii | reverse complement strand
GGTGAGTTGAGTGATGATATCACATGGTGAATTATTTCATGTAAACATTCAATCTCCTACTACTAAAATGTATCAAGTAATCAAGCTCTGTAGGTCATATCCAAAGCCTTCGTCGTACTTAGGCTACCTGCAGAGAAGTCATCTATCAGTAGGGGTCGATCGCTGTGAGGTAACGGACAGAGCCCGTGCAAACCAGTGACGGATAGGTGCAACATCATGTGGTGAAGTTCAACAAACCGTTCAGAGCCTGCCCGGTAGCGTAATGGCTAAGGCGTTCGACTCACAATCGTTCGTCCCGGGTTCGCGTCCCAGTTGGGGCGCGGTGGATATGCACTGCTGATGATTCCTAACAAGGATGAAACAGCTGTACAGTGCTTCCATGGTTTCCTTAGGGTGAGTTGAGTGATGATATCACATGGTGAATTATTTCATGTAAATTTGGTGCTACTGTTCATTCTAATTTGCGTCGGTGCGACAAAATAGCAATTGAATAAGTGCAAAATTCTTTAATTAGGCCACCACTGGAAACCACTCCGGAAATGGAAAATAGGCAGAGATCCGCAGAATAAAACTAAATCTTTCATTTATTCATATGCTAATGAGACTTCAGGCATGCGTGGGTTCGCCATTGTTAGGAGAACCCACCAGCAGCTCATTTACTAAGAAGTGGCAGTCACACCGTCCCCAGCCCAGTTTCCAGAAAATTGCGTGGTTCACCTTCTTTCTAGTTAGATACGCAGTGATGCGGAATAAGGTCCCACCTGGAATGGGCCCTAGTGAAAACCGTCCATCATTCAAAACCGGCTGAGCAGCACCGTTGACACGGTCCTCAAAACCGATCCTCATAGCTCGTTGGACCGAGAGTACGAGTGCAGCTTGGAATTCTGAGAGACTCGGAAATTCCTCCTCACGTCCCATTGGTGTCTTTCAACGTATCTCTGGTCCATTTAGCCAGGTTACTAACCGCCGATATAATCGTATCCGAATCAGCCATTTTTGCAGCTGCACTGCCTATGTCCGACAGTATCAGTTATTTTTTCACCACTGAGATCTTCCTCCTCCAGCTTCATGCATCCCACCGGTTCTAAGTTCTTCTTTCGGTGTGTGCGTAACAGCACAATTCAGCGGTACCGCCTTTTTTGTTTCCTTTACATCTGCTCTGACTCTTGCCTGTATCACGCGTCTCAGGCTTAGGAAAGCACCCAAATCCATTATCCTTCCTCTTACTTCATCCAAACTAGCTAAACCACAGATCAATGTCTCATTTTTGACATGTCCACACAAACGCTTGACGACATTCCTGTCCGTATTTACGCCTATGCCCCCTAAGTCATTCTCATACCATTATGTCAGTCTAAGATTTCCGCTTCCTATCGTTGGTATTGGTTTTATGAACACCATCAGTTCTAACAATCCGTTTGATGCATGCAATTGGCTAGTCAAACCTTCGTTTTTTCTGCCTTCTCTCAAACTGAACTTACTAAGTATGCCTTTTCTCCTCAAACTCCTGTTTTGCCTAGGTCACCTCCAACTTCTTTGTAACATCCCAAAAAGTAGTAAATATGAAAACGAAGCCTTCTTCCTCATTCTCACACACCTACCTACTCTTTCTGGCTGCACTCATTAGTTTTACCCTGTTCCACTTAACTAGCGAAAAAATGTAAAACAAACGGGGACAAATATATTTACATTTCAATTAAGCTTTCCCTCTCCACACAAGCTTCTTGCTGTTGAATTCCTTCTCCAGATTGCCTTATCCAGTACGTTGCCAACGCCATACCTACCGCAAATCCACAGCCTTCTCTTTTGCATTCCTTTCGTATTTTTTGCCCTGATCGACACTGCCGCTGCAGTCGGGAACTTAAACAAAATTTGCACGTCGACAATTCCACAGTAGATCACTTTCATTAGGTAGTACAGGTCCACGTATGTGAAAATTTGGACGTTTTTCTTCCATCTTTAAATGGCTGTCAAATCAGCCTAATCGACGGTTCTCAGTTCCTGCACACCGCTCGATAATCCATTCTGTTAGCTGCAAATGATGTTTTATTTGACTCCGAAATTATTCGTTTTTTCTACTCGCCTCGCAGTCCTGGGAGAAACAGTGTACAGCTTGTACTTTGACGATGAAGAAAAAACTCTGAAAAAATAAAGGTGGAATGTCTACATTTCCTGTTTGAACTTGGCAAACTAGGATAGCTCGCAGACGCAGCACGATGATTGCTTTCAAACATTCCCTCAATTGGACGGCCTGATCATGCCCACGGGCACATGGTGACTGACCGTGACGTTAAAAGTTCCGCGCGTAAGGGCCTTTATGTATGAACAGTCTACTTTCGGTGGCGGCTGAAAACTATCAGACGGAGATAAATCGGTCGATGTAGGAAAAACTGATCCGGTGAACGTCGTTCCATGGAGAAATTTGGAGGCAACCAGCAAGAGAGCAGTTCACTAACACCAGGGATTCGGTAGACAGAGATCAATCTGTTCCAAAGTTTCCAGCCTTTGTTTTGGTTTGGATGGAGTTTGGTTTGCAGTGTAAAGCAAGCCTAAAAGAATCCTTCGAGAAACCCTTGTTGCCTCTAAAATCGTGAGATCACTGCCGCGTAAATGAATTTGGTGCTTAGTCCTAGGCAAGCTTCCGTTTATTTGAAAGCCTGTTTGTAAGGACTCACTGAGCAACTTTGTCACTTACTGTTTTGGAACCCCTGTGCACCACGCGCTACTTTCTGTACAGCAAGATCGGTTACTGGTTTGAATGCTGGCGTTGGCGTATTTGAGATCTTTTCGTGCGTGTATAATGATACATTTTGATATAGTATCACAGAATTTACGACTTGGTTTTGTTTTAGAGTTGGAATTCTAATTAGCTGTGCATTATGTAAGTACTGTCAACACCGATCTTAGGCGATCGCATTTCTGAGATCTATTAAAATCGCGATTGCTGCTGTCTCCGGAACGGCTTACGCGCCTCATATCCCCCACCCGTACTGCTGACTAAGATCAAAAGATGCGACAATGCAAATGACAGCATAGAAGACTATTGTATTTAAGGAGTGTTCATACACATAGCCTCCCTTATCTTACGAGCCTCTCGACACAGCTTACCACCATCCGTATGCAGATAATATTAACATCCTTGGAGTTCCGTATCCAAAGCTTTAAAAATTTCCTCCAGATAATTTGAGACCATCTTTTTCCGCTCTCAGCGTTTTTCGGCCATTTGTTGTCAGCTACGTGTCTCATCCAATTTGCCCGACGTTCCGCCTAGTTTTCACCGCTTCTATCCAAGTGCCGCATTACCACTGCTTGTCGTCTCTTCAGCTCAACGTTTCCGTCCATTACATAATGCTTCCGACTTTTGGTATCTCTAGCCAAATATCAATATCCACCGTTGGGCTTCGTCCATGTTGTGCGCCAGCAATGAGCACATTTAGCGCACTTAAACACGAAATAACTCGTAGTCCGCTACTTGCAAGCAGTCCCAGTAAACTATTTCTCGGTCTTAAAAATTGAGTTTTCTACTGTTTTGCTCTTCACTTGCATACTTGTAATTCCCCTATTGCTTTGCAGCATTTCATTTCGCCTTCCATTGAGCTTTTGCAATAACTCAATTTTGCTCCCACCCCTTTATCCCATTCGAATTCTATCATCTACATTTCCTGTGCATCATCCTTGTAAAAATTTGATCTTGCCTTGCGCATGCCTCTCGCAAATCGAGAAATATACAGTATTATTATTATTTGTTGCACCTTGGGTACCAACTGTGAATTCTTAGGTTAATGGAAGTGCGTCTATTTATCTCTAGAAATGCGTTTTGTCCCTGACCAATCTGACTTCGTGATCAGCTCTGGAACAGCAGTAATATTTTGATTGCTAGTGAACCGCTTCCTTACGATCTTGATCTGAAACGTCAACAAGAAGCGAAAATCACGGCTTTGAGCTCTCTTCCGCAGCCTCGTAATTAGACGTAGGATAAAGGGCATCCC
Source organism: Fasciolopsis buskii (assembly GCA_008360955.1). NCBI lineage: Eukaryota > Metazoa > Platyhelminthes > Trematoda > Plagiorchiida > Fasciolidae > Fasciolopsis > Fasciolopsis buskii. The sequence continues at coordinate 11,584 of LUCM01003521.1, read as the reverse complement.
GCAAGTGATCAAAAGTAGATTTGTGTGAATACGGTGGGGATGTTGAAGATATAAGCATCTCATGGCTTCTGCATTCTAGTCGATAGCTCAGTGGCCATCTTATCTAAGGTGCAGCAAGGGGCTGACATCCTGTGTTTATCCGACTGACTAGCAAGATGAGCGCGCCTCAAAAGCTGGGTGGTGTCAAAGCATGTGCTAACCCGTGAATGAAACATAGGATTTTTCCTGTGCATTGTAAGGCCGCTAAAGTTAAGGTCAGGACAGGGCTGGAAATGGGGCAGTCTAAGGTAACACAAGATACTGAAGCTGAGAAAAAATGTTGGATTTTTCTGACCAGGAAACCGTTTCAAATCCGCTAAGAATTCCGGAGTAACGACCTAATTGACCATAAAACAGTGGGTGCTACTTAGAGAGAGGAAATTTGTAGCAAAATATCTCCTTTGAAATTCTGCTCCCTTCTACTCTCGTTAATCGACGGGAGTAGCCGTTCTTTCTAAGCAGCTGACATCATACCTTTTTAAGCCCGGGGCCTTTCTTTCTACCCACCATTATTTTTCGTTATTGGTAACACAGGCATTTTTTGCTTTCGGAAATTCTTTACAAACTCTTCTCCAATGACCTCCTACACTGGGGTTTTAAATCTGGAACAGATTAGGGACAGATTTTATGGTGACAATAAATTTATATGGCAAGCTACTGAGTTTCATGCAACTCCGATGTGTTTACTTGTCACAGGTGTCGTGTAGGATGCTCTCAATAACATTCCTCGGTCTGGACCTGTACCTCCCGCATCGTGAAGCCCAGTCCGGTGGCAATGAAACAACTATTTCTGCTATTGCGAGCCAGAATGCAGGAGAAGTCAAAGTTCTTGGCAGGAACCCACAGAGAGGTGCTGATAGCAAAAAACGAAAGTTATCAGGTGGGCAGTATATTTGTAGTGAGGAAATCCGCAAGCATAGACCATACAGCAGCTTACGTAGGGAAAGACTGGACCAAAGGTAGTACTCTTCTATGAAACATTTATTGCCCTCTGGCTTTTTTGGGATATTCAATGGAACATTGTCCAGTTTGATACGTTTTCCGTTTTTTGTTGGGGACCACCTAGATTTCCAATATCTCATTGACCTCAGTGCATAGTCGCTTTTGCTTTCCCGACTTAAGCTGTGGACCATTATGAGGTTTACAGATCGCAGTGCCATATCTCGGCCGTAGACTCCTCCTAGATTGCGGTACGCTAACTGGTAGGATCCTGCATTCTTTAAGCGAGTGGCACAGCATCAAAACTACATTCTCCGACGGCTGTTGCTAATTTCCAGCCAAGGCCAAAGTTCCGACGCCAAAAATGACAGCGTTAAAAATATTCACTGGAAGCTTATTTCAAACCTGTTTTCACCCTATACATAAACTCTTTTTCTCGTCCACGACAACTTTTAGTCCAATCCGATGCTAGCTGCATGAGTGTAATAAACATTCTTGAGAGTTCCTAGGCTCTCAAAACAAAATTAGCCACAAAATTACATGGTTTAAATACTCCGACTTGGTCTTCATTGATTTCCTCCACCTTCATCTTCAGCATCATGCTGACAAGTTATCGTCGCTGGACAGGACTTTTTAATCTAAATCAGACGGCGTCTTGCACAATTCTGACTGATTTCATTCCGACTGCTATATTTTCACTACCCTCAGTCTTTTCAGTCTTAATTTCCTATAAATTACAAAATCTTCGTGACTCTTGAGGCTTCTTGTCATATTTTGATATCTACCAGCCAAGCTTTGCACATACATTTTGCATGTCTAATGCATTTAAACACGGGATTACTCGCAGTCCATTAGTAAAAATTAATGTCAGAAAATCTTGCATATAGTATAGATCTAAGAATGATAAGTGAGTGCCCTGCGCATCGTACTGGGTATTCTGTTTGTGCCTCCAGGCTTCCCTCCAAGGGTGCAGACACGCCTTGCCATATGCCGTCTGATCTCTCTTCCTCGCTTTTTATCTGCTACATCCCTGCACATATCTGGCGTTGCCTTGCGTAGGCTTCTAGCAGATCACGAGACGTTGATTAATAAAAAATTATTATTTTCCATTCGATTTTTGTTGTTAATAATAATAAAAAATAATGGGTATATTTCTCGAAATTCGAGAGTCATGCGCAAGGCAAGACCAAATTTACACGCAGATGGCGCAGTGAAAATCGCAAAACAAAAATTTAGTCGTGAAGATGCAGTTTTTTTGCTCTCATGAACATAATCTGAAATACGATGGGCTAATCGCTAGTGTTTGGGCTCCAAAGCAGAGCCAGACAATCCATCGCCGAAACTATGTGGGGATGAATGAGTCATGCACTGCAAGTCAATCCATGTTTAAGCGTATCAAAGGTGCGCATCGCCGGCGCATATTTTTGCTGGGAAGAAATGGTGGGTGTTGTCAAGTGGCCGGGTTCATCAGAAACTAGGAGGTTAATATGGTAAACATGAAGATTAATATGGATGTAGTAACGGGATGGAGAAGAGTCCAAGTCACACCAGATATCATGTGAGGTGTATGGAGGATGGCAATTAAGAATAATCAGTAGTCAAAATAATGCTTAAAACAAAACAGCAGAAACCCATAAAGGTTGCATGAAACAATTTACGGGACAAAAATATATGATAAATTGTGAAAAGAGAAACAATGGAAATTACAAAAATGGTCACTGAACTTGCCTCGCACTCACCGGCTGTTCTGTTTTCCTGTTTCTTTCAGTTTTGCCATCTTATAACTGCCTCTTGCTTTGTCATATTATCTTTCTTCTCTTTAATTACTCTCTTTTATTTTTTTGCTTTCCTTCTTCTGTTTTCTATCTTTTAGGTTTTGCCTCTTTGTTACCCATTGCGCCTTTCTTCCTTGCACTTTACTTTCTTTTGTCTTTTGTTCTCTCCTTACCACGGGATATCGTATCACTCAAGGGACAGAATAAAGGAGGAACAGGCCATCATCTCTGCGTTAACCGAGGGTGCACCTGCAAATGCCTGCTCTTCGGATTAGATTATTGGTCATCCGGCACTGAAACCCCGAAAGTGCCGCGAAATAATCGTTTCTTGTCCTTTTGTTGAATCTGGGGGTTAATAGCTACTGTTGACCAATGTGCCTGCTGTTAACTTTCAAGTTGTGCCAAGTAAGTTTTTAATTTTCGTATTCAGTCCTCGCCATTTTTACCTTGCTTTTACAAGGCCTGAGGCACATTGACGTCGGAAGAATGCTGACACGGGATATAACCAAGTCTAAGAACAAACCCGGGCCTTTGTCGCTCTTACGTGGCCTCCTTAAAGTCTCCACATCAGTCGGCGCCAAAGTTTATGAAAGGAATAATAACTCCCAATATACCGTTCATCATCTTTTTGCCTTTTTGCCATTTTGGTCGGTGGTTCTTTTATTGTGCTTTCGACGTGATGCAACCCATATCGAGTTTCTTGATCAGCCTTAAATTATGAACCGTTGTAGCATTTGATTGACATTAGCTTCAGTTGGTGTCTTTGGTCTGCCAGCGAAAGCTTTGTGCTCCTTTTCAGTTACCTACCTAGAGGAGTCGTCTTTTGTTGTGTATACTTTTGTACATATACGGAACCTTAAGGTGCCTGTACGTGCAAACCAAGCACATCCGAACATCCGTGGTTAGACCTAGTTATGAGTTACCGTGGCGCTGGAAACTGTGGCGTGGATCCCGTTTCCTTGTGGAACTCCTTGGGTTTCCAGTATTCAGTGCGGAATTCTCCTAACTATTTCAGTCACTAGGTGCCTTCAGCTCAAGGTAACTGGTCAGCGCTGCTGTACTTCGCCCTCGTATTATGGATTTTATTATTTCGCCTCGTAGTCTGTTGACCACGTCCGTGTGAAACAAATCACCTCCTCCATATCTGGGAAGTCTTGTTAGTCCTTAAAAACTCAATCCTGCCTCCTAATTGGTTGGAAGACAAAACCAAGATCATAAGACCGAAACCTTTTGGCGGTCTAGAGAGGCTGCAAAAACGAGCGACTTAGATTTTGGTGGAAAGTTCAACTCTCTTATAAAGGGGATTGAAGATCTCTTTTCCAAGAATAAACAACAGAGTGGAAAGGCTGCCAGTTCTCGTGCCAGTGATTCCGTTCGGTTGAGTAGTATGACACGGCGCGTAATAACAAACCAGTATTCACGTCAAGGAGGTGACCGGGTACTTGGAAGAAAAGCCATAGACCTACGCTCGTAGAATTGGGGGTAACCGGCAAGGGGGTGCAGATAATGAACACCATTTAAGGGCGATGAGCATTAAAACCGATAATAAGAATAATAATAATAATAGTAACGTTAATAATATATTTATCGAGCTGTGAGGGCATGCGCAAGGTAACATCGAATTTCTACAAGGGTGCTGCAGGAGAAAGGCGAGTTACGGAAGTCAAAACGGATAAGCGGACGAGTGCAACCTTGAGTTAGTGAAGAAGCATACTGGAAAGTGGAATCAAATGTTGCAAAGCAATGCGGGAAGCACAAGTGTGCGAGTGAAAAACCAAAACTAAAAGATGAATTTCACGCGCATATACTGGAACTGTTTGCCAGCAGCGGACCACTAGTCATTTTGTTATTAAGTGCAGTCAATATGCGCATCGAAGGCGCAAAACATGACCGGAGTTCAACGGCGTATGTCGAAATATAGCAGGAGTTTTCAAATAACAAGACCATTACGTAATGGAAGACAGTGTTCAGTTAAGGAAATGAGAATCAATGGTAATACAGTAGTTGGATGGAAGCAGTAAGAACCGGGAGGAAGGTCATGCAAAGCGGATAAGACAACCGCATTTGACAACAATAAAAGGCCGATAAAATGGTGAGGGTGGGGGAAACTGTCACGATTGCCTCAAACTATCTGGAAGATGTTTTAGTAAGCTTTGGTTATGAAACTTCCAAGACTGCTGACTGTAACTACATCCTGCCGGCGTTAAGCCGTACTGGGTGGTTCGTCGGGCAAGGTGAGTTTTGTGTAAGACATTCCTCAAATACACTAGCCAAGAATGTTCTCTATGCTGTCATTTTTTGGCGCAGCTTCTGATCTTAGTCAGCAAATTAGGTTGGGAGTGAGGTGCGCGAGTCGTTTCAGCGGAGGTAGTAATCCTGCTTTTGTCCATTCGCAAAGAAGCGGGTTGAGGTCCTCAAGGCAATTACCGGCGTAGTCTCGGTTGAGCGAACCAGCACTCGAGCACTAGTTCTAGCTAGCAGGAGTGATGGAATAGCAGATTTGGAACTGCTATTACGAGGACGGAACGGGTAACAGCGCGTCCACTCTGTGTGCGGGATCTGAAACGCAAAAGAGAGCAGTCTGGATTTGGTGCCAGCTTGCGGTTATGGCGATCATTGAACCGTAGTTGGAAGATCCGCAAAGTAGTTCTTCTAGTCCGTAAAACTGGGTGACAAGAACTGAGCCATGGTAGCAGTTTTAGGAATAGTTGTAGGATTGGGGTTTCCAGTAACGTCCCATTCGTCGCAGCCAAGCCAAAGAAGAGGATAAGATAGTATGCGGTGGGTGCAGTACACAGACTGAAGGTGTTCAAAACTGCGCAATGTGATGGGGCAATGATCGGTCAAATCGTATGTCGACATTTTATCCAACCCACATTGTGAACGGCTCAATGGTTAGTCACCTATGCCCATGGTAACGAGGGTACATCCACTACAGGCGGAACGAAAGGTCAGAGAATGCAATAGTGTGTACGCGCAGGAAAATGGGATAACGAAAAATGATACGGAATTCCGAGAAACCCAGGTAGTGAGCGCAGTGACGACTCGGTCATGAAATAGAATCCTAAGCCATGTTCGCAGACCTCATGTAGTCCAATGTTGGTTTATGTCAGGCTAATTAAGAGCGGGACATCCAGTAACCCTGCCGTGTGGGCTTTGAACTTTGATAAGTTTGGGCACGATCCCAGGGAACTGCGAAGTATGTTCCACGGTTTAGAGTGGGCAACTGTGACTGACTTAGCGCTGATGGATAGTCAATTCAGAGGTATGCTTACCGAGCAGTACCTAAGACGAAGCGAATACGGTTTACTACCAACGTCAAACAATGCCAACATTTGCGGGAGCGGCGGAAACCGTAGGCGGGTTCAAAAGTTACCCTTTGCATTCAACATAGGCTTAATTCACCAGGTCCAGCAACCGGTCAGATGGCGGAAGTATAGGGACACCAATTTTGCTGTCAGCACGGAAATCAGCAAACCAAATCATGAGGTCGCGGGTTTGTAGATTCAACAGCGTCAAAGGTGGAGTCATCTGGGATCTTCTCAAAAGGGGGCAGAGTTCTTAGAACTATTACATGAATACCACTCTGCTGACTCCGGACCAATCAGCGACAGAAGGAAGACGACGGACCTTCAAGCCTTTAAATTTGCTTAGTCAAAACTGGAAGTAAAATGTTAAAGCCGATGGCGAGGAAGTATTGAGGTGACTCCATTGCAGCCAACAGTTTTGGCTGTAATCAGAGTACCAGCTCCGGCAAAGTGAACCATCCAAATACTCCACCAACATGGGAGCTACGTAGGAGAGAAGAACAGTGGAGGAGCAGTGGCGAAGCCGGCAATGCAACTGAATTACAATGAAAAGCAGTGGCTCAGGACACTCGCCATCCAAGCAGTCGAGGTCCTAATTAAAGTAAACAACTGTGAACTTTGTACATCCTGCGTACATCACGAGACATATCACCAATGGATGAGGATGACAAACTGTTGGAGTTCATACAGGTCCCACTCAGGAGAATCTGCAAGATACTGGCTATATATAACATCTATACATCTGAGATTCACTAGAAACCTAGACAGCGCCTTAAGGGTCCCTCTTGAAGGGTCCGGCGGACTTTTCCAAGACCACTCCATGTTAAAACGTACGGAAAAGGAAGAGCGATAGGAAGCAAGACAGCGGGAGGCCACGCTGGTCTTATCATAACTCGCTGTCCAAATGGTGTTCGGGAGGCTGATAAAATTACCGAAAGAAAAGACCACCCGTATTGTGATTGTCGCATCGTAAGATCTTGCGGAAGTTCCGACATAAAAAGGTTTGGCACGCGTTTTGGAATACCGGCCAGGATGGACACATGCGAGGGTCTCTGCTTGTCAGCTGGAAAAAAACCAAATGAGACGCTTCCGCTAGGGCCGACTAGAAAGGCTTAAGAGTGCAGCGCGGAGTAGCAGCAATCCACGAGGTATATTGTTTTGGTGCCCCTTCACATCGGTAAAACCTAATGCGCAAAACGGTCAAATATATCAGTAGGCTTATTGAGGTTACAAGGAGGTATAAAGACACAGTAGCCTCCTGTCTTGTCTAAGAGGTAGAAAGACGGTAGTGCGGGTGCAAACTGAGCGCCAGAGAGGGCTCTAGGACATATTACTTGGAACTTCATAGCAAAACCTTAAGGCAGACTTCACTCATTTCCAGTCTGAAGTCAACTTCAGGCGTTGGGCAGGTTGTGCGTCGGATAAACTGAGAAGAAAAACAACTACGCGCAGGGAGAAAATAATCCATCTGGGAGACTTTGGTAATGGCATGTACAGAAGAGACCAAGGCTTAACTAGTCCAGACAGGCTACCAGTCAGAGACGTCAAGTTGGGCAGACCCATCATAATAAGCAAATTAATGGAGCGCAACTTCCAGCTCCTTAGGATGAATGCAGCAGACCCGGACAGTATTCTTCCGGCTACATTGCAGCCCTTAGAACTGGTATTGAATGAGCGGTCTCCCAAACTCTTCAAAACCTTAACAGAATCGAGACACCTGCCCAAGGAACGACTGGCCTCTACCATGGCGCCAACACATCGGAGCGGCAAATGGGGAACGCTGCGAAGGCCACCGGCCGACGAAGACTACCAGTCTTGGTGAGGGCAACGACGATGTCCACCGTGCAGCGGATCACACTGAAGGATACAACTTAGTCCCTGGATTGTTTCTTTCCTTTACCATTTACTTCCTGTATTAATGAATTAACAGTTTACATTAGTAAGACTTGTCGGAATTTTTATACTTCATGGATAAGATCACCAAAGAAATGAAGGAGGATTAAGGACATCTTGTTTGAAATTATAAAATGTCTGGTTCTGTTAGAAACCGTCTGCTTCTGTAATCTCGGAAAATGTAGCGAAGTGGATTAGAGGATGTCACGAAACCAGGTGACTCAAAGTAAGCGCGAAGAATTGTGGGCCCATGGACAAGTAGTACGGGAAGGAATGCCACAGTGGTTTGCTTCGGATCCTCTCCCGTTGCTGGTTTACATTAGTGAACCTAGAAAGGATCTTTAGCGCCCGTTCGTTAGGTTCCCGGGTAGCGTCATGAGACAGTGCCAACTGATCTTAACAGAAGATAACAGTAGGCAACGGGACGCAACGCAAGGTTGAAGAAAATTCTCCGAAAAACCACTTCCCACATCGGAATTCATTCATTCATTCACGTAAGTGAACTTGGTGGTTTATACTGTGCATGTTTTTGCTGGAGTGAAACGTTTGTTTGCACACACCCGCGATTTTAGCACTCACTGGTTTGAAGCCTACACCAACCACGTGTGTAGTCTAACGTAACCATATCGGCTGCCGTTTTGAGTCCTTGTGGTCCCATGCTTCAGGTTCGTTTGCGCTTATTTATTGATGAACTTTATAATCCATTTTCACGGAATTCGCGCCTCAATTGTGTCCTGAATTTAAAAACTGATATTGGTGATGCATTCCTCAAACGCTATTTACACTGGCTATGTGTACCTTAACACAGTGATGTTTGTTTCGGTTGGCGGGTAATCAAGCATCGTAGAAAAGCTGGACCCAGTTGGTGGGCTGAAGAATACGGATAAAAACTCGCAATTACGGTTTTTGGGTGGTGGTCGTGGTGGAAGTCGTTCTCAGGGCGCAATTCCCGGTAGGTACCTAGTCGGTTACCCAGTTCTCATGCAACCCCGAGGAGCACTGAGCTTTAGATTGCCTGTTGTGCTTCCACCTCCATGTCAAGTATTCATTTGAAGGCACCAAGAATAACGGATGCAGGTCTGGCGACCGCACTTGGCCCGTAAGACAGTGAGTCCAGAAGAATTTCAAAGGCGATTCAAGGGCTGGCTTTCTGCAATGAGAGAACAGCAACACCAAAAGCACTTATGTCAGTTGATGTTTGCCTTACTAAATGGGAGGGGCAGGACGAGTTGCTGGGGGCAGACAAATAGCTGAAATGGCACACTGACATGGGTAGCAAAACGTATGCCACTCTCACACTGAGTGGCAACTACTGTCTGCGTGGCTGCTCATTTACTCTGTGAAGGATTGAATTAAAGACCAGGGTCCGGGCACGGCCATTTTCAGCGCAAGTAGTAAATGGCTGCAACAAGTTTTCAGGGGTTTCCGCATGTTCCGCATTGGTCACCGTACTTAAGTAACGTTTAACCGGCACCTGAAATCACGCCCTTTTCGACGCATTTCGACTGTTTACTGAACTAATGACCGTGCAGGCGGATTGAGCAAAACATTTCCATCCACGGTCGGTATCAGTGGGCAGCAGGCAGGTTTCACTCAATATTTTCTAAGCTTTAACTTTTGCCTGACTGAATATCTTTTGCCCGTTTTCTTCAGGTCTCCAACCGTCACCTCTATTTCACTGGTCTCTTAACATTTTCTTCTAGTACTACCGTCTAAGTTGAAATAGATGCCGAACCCAGGTATCAACTTTGATCCCAATTTAGTGTTCTCCGGGGTTCAGTGAAGCCTGGACAATTCATACGGCCACCAGGTGCAGTTTATAGAGAAACGCCATATTCTTCCAGCTTCCACAGCACGTAAGGCTCCACGGAGCTCACCAACACAAGGATCTTGACATCTCGCCAATCTTTGTCGTATTCCTGAACAAAAGCTGAAATTGAAAGGGCATCGAATCACTTCACGGACGAACACAACTGTGCCAGAAGTCTATGATCCTTCCGTGGTCTCTGAATTATGGGTTTCAGCTGGTCGGCAGAGGCTAGGTCTCCCACCGAGAATGAGCCAACACATGTAAACGAATATAAAACGGATGACCAAACGGCCGGCCGATCGGTGGGCACCTGTAATTAGCAGTATCCACAGTGACAACTAGCTTCCACTTTCGCTTATTACAGCAGGTGTAGTCTGAAGGTCCTTGAGCTCAAAGAATATGGAACACATTTGAGTAAATTCCATTAATTTTAAGACTGATCTGATCCGGAATCATGATGCTGGGAGACTCCAACGATAGGGAAAAAGAACAACACCTTCAGAGGAGAACACCATCGGATGCATTCCGGACGGATGTTGGGCTTTTGCGTAATTTTCCCGTGCCCACTGTAAGGAACGGTACAACGCAATGAACCAAACAAAATCTATGTTTCCCAAACATTTGGCCATCCTGCTTTGGAACCCATTACCAGAGCAGGTGGTTATTTTTAGCAACAGGATCAGCTTGGGATGCTCGTTGGGTTGCGAAATAACTGGAACTGGAACAAAAGGCCTGAGGCCGAAACGCAAGGCTTATCTGTTGGATCTGATACCTAATCTGACATTTTACGTTTCAGAAAACAACAAGTGAACTGTTGGGAAGCATGGACACTGCACTAGAACACCTCAGACTAGACACTTAGATGGCCGGAGCCAAAGTTCTGTCCGTTGAGCGGCGAAATAAATGGAGCTAAACTACGTTGGACGAGACTGGTCAGCTTCGCCGCACAGCCTACCTCGTAGAAGCCTGTTGAGGAAGCCGTCTGCTGTGTTTCTCCGCGTTCTTTTCCCGCCGTCATTTAAAACTGTCATACAAGACCCAAACCTACCATGCGTGCTATGGGTTAATTTCAATCACGTGGAAATGATACATTCCCCATGATCAAGGATAAAATCAGACTTCTCCCAAACAAACAGTTCTGAAAACTCTTAACATGGTTGCAGAAAGCACCCCGTCCCCCTATATGCTTAAAACTAGGAGAGACGTTACTCAATCTCAAGATGTCGGTCTCACGGTCGTTTCGGGCAACAGCGGCAGCCGATTCAGGGTGCAGGACTACAAACAAAATGTGCTCGGTCCATAAAATAATTAGTGTCACCTAAAACTGCTTTACAATGGACGTTCTCGGAAGCATGACTTCTTTAAGGAGTTTGACATGCAGGCATTCGATCGCCCAAAGTTCCCACACTGTACCAATGGCCAGTGTACGGGACTAATATTCATAATGCACCAAGCGGTACACCGTTCCTCGCTGTGAGTTGTTCTGGCTGTTTTCTTTTGCAATTTAGAGTGTTATTAGAGTGTTATTGTAGTATTTTTAGCATAGTTAAAACCGTTTTCTTAGTCGAAGGTAGTTCCTAAATATTTTTGACCATTAAAATCTGACCTCTTCTCTCGCTGACCCTTCTGCCCACATTTACTTCAATCCTGAACCGTAACATTTTCAGCTCACGCCTGGACCGATTTAAAAGGTTTTTATGCTGCTAACCACATATTCTGCCCGTGTATCGATCTACTTTTAAGAGCAATTTTGCCAACTAGCCTGTCTATTTATCTTTTCACCCGCACGCTCCCGCACTTCTTGACACCATCCCGTTGCC
>LUCM01003517.1:27154-59499 GCA_008360955.1 Fasciolopsis buskii | reverse complement strand
TTGTACAGTTAGGCTGTGTTCTGTGTGTTGGCTGCAGCAGCATCTTATCTTTTCCCGCCTGTGTAGGTTCACTCCCTGTTCCCCTTTGATATTCACTCTTTTTATATAAACGTGTAACTCTGTGGAAAGTCAGTGGTCAGTGGGGCTTGCCTTGCTGTTTAACGCTGAACGATGATGAAATAAAACAGGATGAGGGAAGAAGGCTGTGAGGTTTGGAATGGGACGGTTAGACCTTTCGAAATCTTGATGAGTTTGGCGTGTGTACTGTACATCTTGACCACATGTTCAAATAAGCTAAGGTAAAACGCGAATCAGCCGTGGGAAATGGTATCAGGCGTGCTCTAGGTTTAATGTGTGGGCAAACTTCTGCAATCGTGGCAGTGGCTTATTGTAAAGTGTCAGCAGAACTCTTAAGCGCAGATGGGGTGGATGCATTTAAGGTATTGCTGGATAAAGTATGAAATATCCTTATATCATCGAGTTAAGGCTCAGGAAGTCGCAGCATAAACCCCAAACAGTGCGTACCTATGTCAGTACGAGATTATGAAAAAATGGAATGCTTGCACAATGGATGTTCTTTCACCCTAAGGGTGAGAAATCTCTACTTCTTTCGCATTTTAAGGGGACCGGAATTTCTGAAGCGAACCAACTGGTATTGCGCAGTCAAACTAGCTGTGGTGCGAATCGTCAAAGGGACTGGGCACTCGATTGACCGTTGCGTTCATCATTGTCCCTTGGAAAATGAGCTGCTAACGTTAAAGTCAGGCAATCGATAGTCCGTCATTACTGTTGAAATCGCCCTAGACGGCATGTTTTTGTAGCGGATTTGACAAACATAGTTTCCAGGGATTTCCTCTCGGTTTTCACGTAAGCTGTTTTGGTTCAGAGAATAATCTAACTGCGTAGTCGGCTAAATAAAACCTTTTGATTTAGGGAGTATGTTGCGCCCGTCTGTTGTACCTCGCCCTGTTCCTCGTTCCCTCCTCAAAATGGAAGGAGCTATTTAGTGAAGGTCAACGAGTAATCTGGCTTCGTGAAATGAGATAAGGTACATCAAACTTGGGTAAACTGTGTGTCTCATGTCTCCGTGGTTGTGGTTGAAACGATTTCCCAACTAGTTGTCTGGAGACGCCACAGGATATAGGAGCTGACCGTGAAAAGTAGTGGTCGTAGTATCACTTTCTGTTGAACCAGAATGGTTAAAAAGCACGATTGCACAGTGACGCTGTGTATGCTGTCTGTTGTTCACTACGGCATCATCTCTATATTTCTACTCTATACCTGCCTTCTGTATGCAATGAAGTGTGTAACATGATAAATATCGCGCTTAGTATTGCCTGCCCTGCTGCCTAAGGTTCCTCGATGATAATGATATGCATTAAACGCGAGGAAACAATGTGACCTGCGAGACTTGTCTCACAGGTGGTTGTTTGGGGTCTGCTGTCAGCCGAATTTCAAGGTGCGGTTATCAAGTTATAAAGCACGACGTATGAGTACCATAACAGTCAGTCTACAGGAATGCTGCAGATGATTCCGTGAACGACATAAGATGGTTGCCACCATCGCAACAGATTCCTCTTTGGAATCCTAACCGAGGCTTTTAACTCAACGGCCTGGAACACAAGTCAATAAGCCACGGGAAATTGGTCTCTGCCAGCGATACAACTTTTGCCACTCCTTCACTTCATAACCTTCGTTTAGTTTTTTTCATCTGTTGCACCGATCATCAGTTCGCCAGTGTATCCAATCCTTTGCTGTATGCACTCCACTGAGTAAACACTGTCCTTACATCGTGATTTTTTGACCGACAAACTGCCTCCACGGGTCTGATTGGTTCACCATACAAAAGCATGTTGCCCATCAACTGATGATGATGACCTGCCAGGCGTGATTTTACCTCCGGCTTAGGTAAATCATGCTGCATAAAACTTTTAGCCCCGAGGGGCAACAAACTGCTCCACGTTAAGGCGCCTTTATGTGTGACGATATCGAGCTTCTCTTAGTTTCGGAACATCATTTACTGGTTTTGCATCGTAGTGCTGAGATTACTGGGTCTACCCCTGCCCTCACATTGATACAATAAGCGTACAGAAGTGTTATTTGGCACTGGGGGCCACTTCCCCTAGGGTACAGTTTTTATGACATGCTTGAAGCATGAGTACAGTTGAAGGAACATGCCCCACAACTACTATGGGCCGCTGCACCGAGGGGTTGGACTGGAAACCTGGACCCTGAAACTCTGATGTAAAATCACATAAGGTCTCACTCACCATCTGAATAGTCCGGCCGGCCCATCTAGCAGTTTGCCGAGAATGTATCTTCCTCAAACTACCTGTGGGGCTGAATATCAAATAAAGTTAGATGAATTTTACGGAACAGAGCTTTGATGATTGATGCTGTCGATCTTTCGTATCCATCACTCCGATGTTACCTTCGAAATCAAATGACATTCCAACCTTTTGTCACCTTTCCGTCTTATCGTAATCGATTGTTTTATTTTTACAGGTCATATTGAAGTTGGATGCTATTTTTTCTTATCTACTTCCCGTTGCGCTAGTCCTAGTGCTCCAAGGATGCAAAAAAGATGGTGGAGGTCGTTTGTGATTTTCAGAAGGTACTACATAGTCGGTACCTTATTAACTTTATGCTGCATTTGGTTTCTCTCTGAAATGGGATTTACCCAAGGTAAGTCATTTGCAGTCGTTGTCGTTGGAATTTTCCTTTTGCCAAATTGTCGTTCATTGTACTGAGTTTAGTAGGGGTCACTGTGCTGGATACAGTACAATCAGTAATGAACAAAATGACTGGGTCTTCCAAGGTAGGATGTTAAACGATCGTCATGTTTTCAAAAAACAGTAAAACATTTAGTATTGTTTAAAACCGGACACAGTGTCGGTGGATTCGTTGTCCAGCTTATTGTTGTTTGCATTTGAAGAAGGATCGTTTCTTTAATTATTTCAATCAATGAACTAATATAATATCGGTATCTTGTTAGATATTGGTTATATTGGCCCAAAGTGGCCTGGAGTGGGGTTCTGAGGCTCCAGATCGGCTGCTGACCCAGAACGACCTTCGAAATGCTCCCAAATGACCTACCTCTCAAATAGCCTTTGCTGTGAAAGTCCTGCCCACTGGCATTCTCTTGGGGATGTCTGCACTAAAGTGCGAAGACGCCACGAAACCCTCCACCGGGTTGACTGTTTTTTAGTAATCAGCCTAAGGAAGTAGCTGAATCCTGATTCCAAACCAACCACGAGCGGCATTCGAAGAATACGATTGCATATTCACCGGCACCTTTGGCGAAGGGGTTCACTGGGTACCCATGATGTTCAGCCTCATCCAGATGGTGTATAAACTAAACAAGTAGGTAGCACGAAGCCCGCAAAGGACTCACAGATCCCGATGAATGGCAGCTGATGTGTAGATGGAGAATAACAGGATTAGCATGTGTTGTGAACTCTACATATTGTTTTTTTTCTTATTCACTCACTAATTCTGATGGCATACTATCTGTATTTAGATTTGTGCAAGAAAAATAAACTGAGCAGCCAGTCACCGGTCCCCAGTGGATTGCGTGACCCTCAGATAGTCCTATTTATTACCTTGTGGGTTAGACCACTTGGTCAAAGGCTCGGGGTGGGGTCTCCTAATTCAGCCCTCTAGTTCGGTTTGGACAGCCGGGTAGTATCAAGCTTATAGATAAATCATGGATCCCGATGGATGGCTGCTGAAGTGGAAACGAAAGTGAAAGAGTTAGCATGTTTGGTGTACTCTACACATGGTTTCTTTTTCCTTCCTCTTTCTCGCTGACCGTTTTCTTCCTTCGCCATGAGTGTGATTGCACATGAGCGTTACACCGATTGGGAGCGATGAGTGTTCATGATTTGGTTGTTGTTTACAGGTTTGCCCGCAGCTTTGGATCCCTAGCGTAATAAGACGGCTTCAAAATTTAAATTGCAGTGGTACTCGGATTTTACGTTATGCACTGTCATTCAGCCTTTCGGCAGTTCAAACATGGGACTTGATGCTCCGAATGTACCTGTTGGAACTGATGACCTCGGTGTTTTGTTCGACTGTTTCATTAGGATATGATTATAGTTAATTAAAAACTGATACCTAGTTGGTTGGGATTTACGCAAGTTTTGAGGAAGCTTGTAATCAGAGTTTGTTGTTGGGGAAACCTTTCTTAGAGGAACTCCATCACGCTCTCGGTTAGTTGGTGCCCACCTAGTTGGGTAATAATCAATTACCCGCTTTCTGCTGTCTGCAGTGCACTCTGCTCCACGCTGTTGTAACATATCAAAGTTTTCTCGGACTTCATGTACCTAAATATCAAAATGTTAACTTCGTCAGAAAATTTGCCACGTTAGTCAAGTATTTTCTTGCTGGTGGGCGAAATCAAATTGACACGTTTTGTCCAGTTTGGTTTGCATTCTACAACACAATATTATCTGTGTTGAGCTGTCCAACTGTATTTGGACCTACTTATTGCTTTATTTTGTTGACTTAAATGTTTCGTTCAGTATCCATGTCATCCATAAGTCTGCTCACTACCGATGGCTGTATTTTTCTGTTTTTTTACTCAACCAACACTTCTCCCTAATCATACTGTTCCGCCAGAATCAAACAATGTCAGTCCCAGTCCAGAAGAACAGCGCAAAATGGATTTGTTTACATCGAAACCAATACAAGACGTGAGTTGTGGTCCTTACTCTTGCATAAGTGCGTGAAGTATTATTTGAAGGCCGTAGTTTATATGAACGCATGAAGTCGTTTTCCTGACTTCTGTTGCGGTATTTGTTGTTGGGTTTCCCGAGGTTTTAAAAATACCGCTTTATGGGCACAGGAAACTGCTTTTGTTTGTAAACAATTGTTAGGCTATCACTCAAACTGTGCTTTCAGAGGTGCGGGGCGAATAGCGGCTGTTTTTGAGAACGGTAATCACCAAGAGCATATTTGTTTTTGTTAGATAAATGTGTCAAGTGTGCAATGTCACGGTATATTCCATTATTTCTACCCTTCACAAACCAGATAAAACTGAAAACAGTGACCTCAAGGCTTTGGTTTCACATAATGATATATACTCTAATCCCTCAGTCGTGGCTACGAGCCAGGCGTCAGCAAATTGCTGTGTATCACAAAGGTGACCGGTGTAGCTTGAATTCGAGCACCTGACTTTTGAAGTGACATATGGCCAATCCGCTTGACCGCCAGTGATTACGGAATAGGCGGGCTTCCAGTCAAGTACTATCGTTTAAATCTGATTAGAGTCGCCCCTTTGCGACGAAGTTTTGAAAACTTGGCTTCATGCGAACCAAATTCTGCTAGTGTCGAGTCATACTGGCGTGTCATGAACCAGCAAACAAATCTCAGAGCAAAACAGGAGACCGACAGCTGTTGAATCAGCTTTAGTCGACTTATCAATTCCGCGTATATGTGAAATTCAGAAAATAATCAACGATAAATCTAGGTACGAGAAAGGATGGTCTTCGTTCATGATTTATAGTTCATAATACGGTGTAATTTGACATCAAAGTGAATGAGAACGCTACTTAACTCGACCCTTCCTGTCGGCATCTAACGCAAGAAGTTGCGCGTTGCCATTGGTCGCTCAATTTTCTCACCAGGCTTGCCCGATACTTCAGTGATCGAATAATGTTGGCCACTAAGCTTGTGTGATGTGAGCTTTTCGGGGCTCAAAACCGTAAAGCAGGACACTTTGAACCGCGGCTTTGTATAGCCTTCATTTGATGAAGAGCTAGATGTCATGACAACATCATAAATGTCAGGTTCGCGGAAGCTGTTGTGGCTCTTGTAGTTCTCAATGTGATCTCTCTCCGAACACCTCTGCCTGTTGTTATCTAGAGATACTGATCGCATTTGCCTTATTCTCACCAGTGGAGGATGCAGGCACAGGCTCTTGGAAGTCTTGAAAAAGTACGTTTCCCTTTGAAGATGCGAACTGTTTACTGTGCATAGACACCTCAACCACCAAACCATCCAATGGGTGTTGAAATTCCTGTTCATTATCATCAGTACACTCTGTATGAAAGCGTTTTCTTTTGAGGAAATCCAACCCATTGTTCATTGGATGAGACAGAGCATTCTGTAACACAAATTCTGGGAAGTTTGGAACGCAATGGGGATTTAGTGAAACCTTAGTACACTCCGCTGGAGATGACAAAGTCCAGTGAAAGCCAACCACAAGCCCTAGCCGAACCTGAGTTATGATAATACAACTGTTTAAGAACTGACACGCAGTTCTCAAATATACCATTCCTCAGAAAACAGCGTCTTAGTGTAGACCCATGGATGGAATCGAAGGTTGTGCAAATGTATAGGACCACAGTGATGACTGATTTTTGGACAGGATAATGGAACCTTGTCCATTATGGGATGGGAAGTCTTGATCAATGCCTCCACGACTACCGCGAGACCCAATCTGCCCCTTGCTAGTTCTGCAACCTGCGCAAATTAACAAACCATAATCACTCCGACATTCTCAGAATTAGGCTTCCACTCCCTTGACTAGCGCAGTTTCTGCTCGAGCCTTTCCTAGGAAGAATGAAAGGCATTGTCGATAAGCGGCCAGAGTTCATTCATGTTGTTAGACGGGGACAATTCTAGGTTTTCAGCTACTGCGTTCCAAAAAATCGAAAGGCTTTTCGGGTGCGAGCTCATTGCAGTCTAACCGCTGCTGCGTTATGCGTTTCGAATGCCCACCAAAGCGCGTGGATAGCTGGGTGCACACTAGCGCGTGATCGGTGTCGACGTGGTTGCTCCAGTTCGACCGAGGGTGACTTAAACAGTCTCGTCATTTGTAGCTAACAGGGACGCGGTCGATCTAGGACGAACGCCGTGTGGCGTTTTGGTGACTGGAACGTTTTATGGTGGCATTAATTGAAACAATCGATGTCGAACGCAACGCTAATAACCGTTCTCCGCTCCCTGAAAGACAAGAGTCCAGACCGAACTGGCCTCCTTAAATGCTCGACGTCTCAGGATAACTAGCCTAATCTGTTTCTTGCTAAACTCACGGTCTTACGGCGCTTTGCTGTGCGTAAAGGCTTTTGATAGGAAGTATGTTCGATTTTATCTAGGCTGAAGCCTGCAGGTGGGTTCACTGAGATGACAAATACGTTGTCTTCATGTGAGCGACGACGGCTTAATTTGCACAAGCCTCTGATTCTCATTGCACATGGACGGTGTTGACGGGGACACAAACAATGCTGCGCCATCCCTCTCATTGAGAGTCACATCAGTAGCAAGACCAGAAGCCGCAGTCTCAGAGTCCCCAGACAAGTTCAATGACTCATTTGGACACAGTGCATATTGATGCATAGTCCCCAGTGCACGAATTATTGGGGAAATATTTTTATACTCGTGCTTTATTGTTCACATCATTTCACTGTCATTATCCAAAATTGTTACTTTGTTCATGTTATCTTACCGAATGTAGAAATCATAACACTCTGGCGTTGTCTAAATAGCCTTGATGAAGTTTGTTAGTGTGCTTTCGCTGTTTTATTCTGTCATGAGAATAAATTTTCAACCACGACTAGTTTTTCAGTCTTCATTACACAATTAGAATTTCATATCTCTCATAGACACGTATTTCCTACTTTTCCTAAGTGACAGTTTAGATTATAAGCCAGATAATCTGGTTTCCTGTATTCCACTCGTAATTTGACTGATGTCCGAATGTCTTGATTTACATGCTTTCGTCTGCTGCTTTACTGTCTCCATTAAAGATGGCACCTGTGGATGAGATATACTTCGAAAATTCTTGGAGAATAAGATCCCATCCGGCCATTACAATTCCTGTTCTTCGTGCACCACTTCCCACATTTGGAATGATTCTGCCACTGCCTAAAGTGTGGTTCTGCACCACGCATTTCTTCCCGGTGGATGTTGACAAAATGCGGGTTCATATCCACGGTCAAACCAACTACATCATTGAAGTATGTGAAGCTGTTTGCTTTTGACCTGCTACATTTAGTGATTGTATTTTTCTTTAATTCTGAATTTCTCGTCAGTTTACTGACAAAAACTCATTCGGTGGAAATCTGCTGATCGTGTTCTGGTTAGCTCGAGGATAAGTCTGCTCCATGGATCATGTGGTTTCTTAGATATTACCGATGATTTAATGGAACTAGATGCGAACGTGTGTCCAGAGAGCCGTTCGGTTGAGGCTGGAAACTCCACAACTATGGCCTTTCATCCTTTTAGACCCAGTTTATTGAAGACAGTCTTGCATCGGGTCCACTAGATGTTCTGACTGGAACTCCTACGCTTGCTTGGCAAACTCTGTCAGATTCTGATTCACGCACCTATCAGTGTCTCTACTCCCCCAAATCGGGGCCACATATAGTTGCCGTCTTCTACGCGAAGACTTTGAATTTCGGTAAACGCTTCGAGTACGAACAGTCCCAGATGTTTTCTGCGGGGTTTGCGCCTTGGTGTCCTGCAGGTTTTGCTTTTAAATTTTTTGAGGTATATGCGTTCTGCTAGTTTGCAGCTGTTTTTTTGTCGCTGCATATGAGACTACGATGCACAGCTATTCTCTTCCCATTAAGACGGATCCATGTTTATTCGAGATCGGAAACGGGCCGGTGGCGGTCAGGTGGATTAAGCATCTGTCACCAAAAGCTCAAATGTTTCAGTCCTAGGTCCGCTGGCCATCGGTGATAGATGGGTACTCGCGAGCTTTCTGATGGCCTTGTCACTCTTGTTCGGAAGAGCAAGGGATCTGACATTGTAGTGATAGCAGGGGACTTTAATGCACAGTTTGAAAAACTTAGTAAAGCGTCAGTTGACGATAAGCCTTAAGAATGACCGTGAAAACCGGTGGGTTAGGGTGGCTGAAGAGATGGAGGAAGCGACCGCTTCAGGTAACAGTCAAAGGCTGTTTAAGCCTATACGTGATACCGGTGGTTGGCGAACTTCGGTTAGTGAAGTCGCGTGCGATAGGAATGGCGAGTTCATCCATGGTAGACAACAAAGTCTGGACCGTCGGGCAGAGCATTCAAGGGTCAGTTTTGCTAGCCGCTCGGTAACTTATTTAGGCCGACGTCTGGAGCTGCGAAACCTTGGGATGTGTCTCTTGACCATCCAGCGGAAGTATAACTAGAGTCGAATATTGGAGTTCTGAAGAGGGGAAAAGCAGCCGGTCCCGATAAAATTCCCCCAGTTCTTTACAAACTGGGTGAAGAATCTCTAGTGAAATGATATTTGGAACAAGGAGCGTATTCCGTTATTGTGGAGCAAGTTACTGATTGTACCCATTCTCAAGAAGGGCAAATGGAGTGACTGTAGCGATCATCGTGGAATTAGTTTAATCCCGATAGATATTAAAGTGTTAGCTTCGATAATGGTGCGCCGTTTGACACCGATTCGTGAGAGCAACATCCGCAAAAAGCAGGCCGGATTTCGTCCAGGTTAGGGTTGCATAAACTCTTCGCCAATTACTCGAAACGCGCCACACACTCCATCGCCCTACGATTGTAGTCTTTCTCGACTTGAAAAGTGCGTTCGACTCCGTGGATCGGACAGCACTGTTCAGTGCTCTCCACCGGAAGGGTATGCCAACGAAGTTCGTGAACCTGTTGGGAGCATTGTACTTGCATGCTGATGCTCGCGTGAGGGTATACGGTGAACTGTCAACTTCATTCCTGTTCAACTTCGTCATGGACGAGGTGATAGGATATGCTTTGGGAGGTCTCCAAGATGCAGGAATCTAACTGGGAAATGGAGGGAAGCTGTGTGATGTAGGTTACGCAGATGACGTTGTGTGCTTTTTCGAGTCTGTGGACCATGCGCAACGCCCACTAAATAGACTCTCGAAGTCTGCAGCTCGGTTTGGGACGTGCTTTGCACCTGCAAAGTGGACGATTGTGGACCGTTTCATTTACCTTGATAGCTGCGTGTCGAACGATGGTAGCTCCGCAGTGAAGGTAAATACGCTTATATCGAAGGCTTGAGCAGATTACACTGTACGGAAGCACTTGTGGCGTCGGCCTGATATTTCACTGAAGTTGAAAGGTCGTGTGTACTGTGCTGCAGTGCGCTCAGTTCTGTTGTATGGTTGCGATGTTCGTCGGTTGGAGGTTCTCGACCACCGATGTCTATGTGGTACGGCTAGGATTGGATAGAGTGACCGGGTGAGTAATGTGGAGGTCAGGAATCTAAAACTAAGTGTCGATTTTCCGAATACCTTGTTTCAGCGTATGAAACTTAATAGACTACGCTGGCTGGGTCACGTGTTGCATATGGCGAGCACCCGTCTATCATATCGTACCTTATTTTATGATCCTACCAACGAATGGAAGAAGCCATGTTGAGGTCAATAGTTGACGTGGCAACGCGGGAAGAGAAAATGTACTGGAAAATTAGGTAAGGTAGATATCTCGCGCCCTCGTGATTGGGGTCTGAAGGACCCGTCAACTAGGTGGCTGGAGGCACTGAAGAATATGGCAGTGAGCCGTGAACCGTGGCGATCGTGTTGTCATTTCCTATCGAATCAGAATGATTGAGAGAGCATGTGCGTCTATACAGTTAGACTTTGTTCCATGTGTAGGCCACAGTAGCTTCTTATATTTTCACACCTGTGGAGGTTCACTCTCTGTTCTCCTCGGATATTCGCTTTTTATAAAATCGTGTAACCTTGGGGAACAAGCAGCGGTCATTGAGACTTGCCTTGCTGTTTAATGCTGAACGATTAATATGATATTGAGTGGTACCCCCTGCAAAACGGGCTTTTTTTACCACACCGCTTCCATTGTGAACTCATGTGGTTCTTTGCTATTGTGAGTTTCACGGTCACGGTTGCTGGTTTCTCGTTCCCTTGTCGTGGGCTGCAGTAGCCATGGGCTGCGCCCCTTTCGCCACACTGATATTTTCTATACTATTTTTCCTGCACCCTTTTCGAATATTGCAAAATTTCCAATCAGTCCCTTAGAGCATACATCACGCTATTTTTCCATGTCAGTATCTGTTGACCGCGGGACTAAAGGATAACGGTCTGTGTCGAACGATTTCGTGTGGTTGTAAGGACAGAATTGTGGTAGTTTTGGTTGGGATGCTTGGGCATCCCAGTTTGTCGGTTACAGATAGCGTTAGAATTCATAGGTGAATGTGTCAATAATGGGCACACTGCTACTACTATGACTACAAACACTACCACTACTGCTGACGTGACCTAATTATTTCACGTTTGTTGACAGTTATATGACAACATCAACATGCGATTTCGTTTGTTTTCCCATGTGGCATTTTAATGCAGCTTATTAGTAGAATTTGCAGAGATGCAATGTTGGAATTGGTTAGACAAAACGCCACATCCCTAATCGGTCCTCCTCTTTATTGCGCAAAACCTGTTCTATTTTTCAGTGAGTAACGAGCTACCATTTATAAACTTCCGAAAAACTGCATGACCACCGGTGGCAGGATTTGGTGTAGGGACATTTTTGTCCGACTGCTTGCGATAGGAGAAGTTGGTCGAAGAATCGCCAGTGTACAAAGTAATTTAGACTTCGACTGGGCTATGGTCAACCGCAGGTAACAACCACATTTCATCAGTAGAGGAAATTCCCTAGACTAAGGTTTGTAGCTGCTGGTAAGAGTCTCACTGTAATCTTATTTAGAAACATCTCGGGACCGACGTGTGATTTACGGTGCACGCAATCTTCTGCCGGTTGCCACTTTTGCACATTGTCTTCTTGGACTGTCGCAGTTACTCTTTCTCTGACTACTTCCGAAGATAGGGAATAGAAGATAGTTCTGGTTTTTCACTGAGATAGGGCATTAAATAGTAAGAGCTTACGCAGGTGCAACTGTTGCTTTTTGTTTGTCATTCGTTTTTTGTGGATTTGATCGTTTTTCACCTCGTAAACGTGTTGATGGTTTATATTACATGTAGCCGCACATCGCTTTTTATCAGAAATCCCGTAGGTCAGTCGTGAGATAATAGCATTTGAATGTTCTGTCACAGCGTTGCAGATTTTGTCGAGGATATATTTAGGAATGTAGCTGATCGTCATCGGATCTTAAACGGTTGATATGGGCTCTTAATTGATCGCTGTAGACTCCCAAATGACATGAAAGTCTTTAGTGTTAAGAAAAAATAACTTGTTATCCTCAACTTGTTTTTAGGTACTGTGAAAAGTTGCCGTACATTAGAACTCATGTTTTTTCACTTAGCTAGGAAGTAGCATTAGGTCGGTGTTCACTTGGGGAGATCGAAGTCCATGTTGAGAGACCGCTCCTAACTCTGGACAAATCAGAGCTATGATGGTTATTATTTACGCACAATAATTGATTTGATTCATTCCAGTAAACAAAAACGCATTGGAAATTTACTTTTCGTTTTATCAACCATATTTAGTTGGCAGCTCAACGATTCGAGGCTGTCGTACGTTCACGAACCAGCTTGTCATCCTACTCCACAAAGTGGTCTCATCAACAATCTCAGCTGTATGAACTTGCACTGAGTTACTTGACGCACCCGGTCGGAACAGACCGCTCTCCTGGAACAGCCGGAGCTGACTTTAATCTTGTCACTATGCCCACGGGGGTGTGGCCAGCCGAAAAGGTGGACTCGTTGTGGCGTCGATTTGCTCCTTATCGCCAGCACCGTCAAACGCTCGAGCCGACTGCACTGCAAACAGTTTCCGTGCTGGTCAAATCGAGTGGGTCATCGTGGCCATCCCTGGAAATGGACGAATCGTGTAAGTGGAAACCCGTCGCTGTTCGTATCGGTAATGCGTTTATTCATTGTGCTGCTACCTTGGTTGCAAATCGTCCTTGGAAGAAAAAAATGGGATCATTTACATGGTACAAGCATGCCCACACTAGTCTAGTCGGGACTAATTAGTACCGTTAGTATCAAATCAAATAAATACCCTTTTCGTCTCTGGAAGCGGTTATTCAACTTTTACATAACCAAGTTAACATTCTCATTTTAAATACGACATCATAAAACTAGTTCCTAGATGAATGAGTAGTGTTGATTTACTTTGAAAATAGCGTAAACGTTCTATTAAATAAGCACTCGGTGGGAGACAGTGCCACGTTACTGTGTAGAGTACGCTGGGATGGCTCACCTGTTTACTTTAACATAGATGATGTATATAAAGAAACTTCCAATCAATTCGATCTTGAATCAGTGCTGTTATACGTACCGCGGAGCATGGGTTCCATTGGGTTCCTGCTGATATGAAGAGGGGACTTGAAGACTAGCATATATGTTTAACTCTACACATTGCTTCTTTTTCCCTCTTCATTCACGCTCATTGTTTTCATCCTTCGCTGTGATTCCAATGGCATACGACCTGTAAACAGATCTATAATATGGTGGTAATAATTAAAAAATGGTTGTGTGATCCGAAGGATGACAATTTCTCTAGGTGAGATGAACGGGAGGATCGGATTTGACATGGGTGTTTGCAGTTTGGTTTTGCTGAATTTTTGCTTTACAGATGTTGAGGTTGCTTAGAAAATCATGCACCAGGCTATTTATTTTGTCCGTACATTATTATTCTCTTATTATGACAGTTTAATCACTTGGATCAGTTACTTTTACATGCTCGGACGTGTCCTTAGAGGGAGAAGGCGATTTCCACTTCGGCTGTTGGCGGCGTCCGAATTTCTCCTGATCCGCTGGGACGGGGCACAGCAGACAACGGGGAATGCGTAGAGCTGCCTTACGCAGCATGTTCGCTTTCTGCGGGATGGGTAACACTGGTGCATACTTATGTGACACAAATGACGCACGAACAATATGAAACAAGTTTGCAATAACATAATTAGCGCTGTCGGACTAGGCCTACTACGTTAATCAGGAAACAACTCGTGATCCCTTAGGAAGGACCTGAGAAATTAAGTAGCAAGTTTTAATGCATGCGATGATTGTTCACCAGCTTGTTTTAAAGAATAAATTTAACCTGCAATCGAGTGAGTTAGACGTGCGATGCGTTCTCGGGTTGATAAAGGTCGATAAAACAAGCTCATAGATAAGTGGTCATTCTTCACCAATCAATACAATAAGTTTGTTCGCACTAACATAGTTTAAAAATTTTACCGCATTTGTCAAATAATAAAATCGAAACGAAACGAAACGTTATATTAGCTCAGAAAACTGCCACGTTTTTGTTCAGTAATGGAGTTTGTTGACTGAATAATCTAAATAGTTCTGCGGGTCTATTCTGACGGACGGTCATTGACGAAACCAGCAATAAAAAGTGGTCGTTGTTATGGCACCTAAATGATAGGTGGGGTACACATCGAACTTTGTGTTCGACTTGAGCCCCTTGGAAGCCTATCGTTGCCTTCAACAGGGTCTCTTTGGAAGCGTAACCCGATGAATGAAGTTTTGTTCCGTGCATTTTTACTTGTGGCGATTGTACACAAATGATTGCTGTTTTGCTGCATCGAAACCTGTGTTCGTTTGCATAACACTTCTTGTCGACCGTTGTTCGCATTTTGGTGAGCAATTTACAATAAACACCTCATTCGAAATCCGAAAGCAAAACAAAAGAAAATTGATCAGTCTTGAAAAGCTGGTGTGAACTGCATTTGAGGTGCGCTCCGGATGCATAAAGATTTGGGTCAAGCAAGGAACGCCCCAGTTTCTACTACTCTCTTTGGGCGTTTAGCACAAACTGCAGTGGTTTACCGCTTGAGAGTAACGTTGATAGATTCTAATTTAGAGGATATTTGAGGCACGGAAGAATCTTGTATAGGAACTTTTCATGTACCAATACCTGCAATTCCCATAGTTTGGTGGGTAGCTCCTTCAGGATTGTAAACTCATTTCTTTTGCAAAGGAATCTGAAAATATCCGGACCAAACGACGTAAGGAGTGTATCGAAAAATCGATGCGCCATGTATTCACAATCTGAAAATACATCGGTAAACAAAGAGACTACGTTTTGTGTAACGTTGAAGTATTGCAACCTATTTATGCGGAACGATAACGCCTTTAGTTTCTTTGGACAGTTAGAAATTGCCGATAGGCGTTATCCTCCGCCGATTATCTTGTGCTCACGAAACGTTTAGGCGTGAGAATCAATCCGGTTTCCTTTCTTGTCGGGGTTGTATTGACTAGATTTTCACTTTGCGGTAGATCCTAGAACGCAGGCACATATTCCGTAGATTCACGATTTCTGTCTTGCTTTGTCTAAAAGCAGCATTCGACTCAGTCCGTCGTATAATTATGTGGTGCTACTCCTGATTGAAGGCTGTGCTGGAGAAATTCACTTCACTTATGTAGTTTCTGTGTGGGAATAGCGCTTATGGCGCTGTTTCACCGGACTTCACCGGGAGAAGTGGTGCTCGTCAGGGTTGCCGTCTTTCACTCTTCCTTCTTAAATTTGTCATTAAGATGGTTATGGAGTTAATCCTATTCTCCTGTGAAAATAGTGGCATTGATGTTTGCTGCGATAACAACTTGTCTAACTTGAAAGATGCGAGCGATTTTGTACTGCTGAGTGATGACCCAAGTAAGTTGCAGGTTTTTCTCCGAAAGCTCGAGTGATGGTTTAGGCATGTTTGATATGTGTTTTTGATCTTCGAATCGACTGGATTAGTTCGATGTCAAATCCTGTTCTTGCTGGGAACAACTGGGTGGGATGAATAAATTTGAATATTAGTGTAGTTGTATCTCAGTTGGTGGTGGTACATCGGACGCTGTATTTTACTTTGTAGTCATTCATCAGATTGATGCCTCTGTTGCCTCGGCGTGAATTCCGGTTATCGTCCGAGGATCAAGCATACGGAGCAGCAATAGGATCAGTAGTGTTCTACGGCTCCGAAACATGACCGTTAATATCAGAAGATATTCGAAGACTTTTGGTGTTTGAATATCGTTATCTTCGTAATACTGATGGAATAAGGCTGGGGGTTTCGTGAGTAGCTCAGGATTTATGCGGAAGATGCTGGGTTTTAGGGTTCATTCTTTAGAACAGGCACTGATACTAGGCTGAGTTGGTTGAGCCCTGTATCGCTCATACCTACAAAACGACTGCCTCATTGTGCGCTGTTGTTCGAGGCACGTAATGGTTGGAAGATGATACGAAGTAGTCAGTCGGTGACATGGGGAAAAATGTAGAGGCCTTAGCCAATGAACTGGCTGGTGTAGGTGGAGTTAGACTTAATGGGTTGGGATCTGCGAGATCCCCGAAGCATTGGTTGGAGACAGTAAATGATATAACCCAGTGATATTTTTGCATTGAAAGTCTTTCTGTTGTTGTTAAGGTTAATGATTTGTAGTGGATCCTTCACCCCTCCTCATTCGTTTCTTTCTTTTTGAATAGTTGGCAGTTTGAGGCAGCAGGCGAAACCAGAGCGAGTCAGTGTGACGTTGTGTAAAGTGAACTGGAAATGTGGTTGGCCTGATGAAGTTGTGGTCGAGTGTGGTTCCTGCATATCTAACAGCCAGCCTTAGTGCTTGTTTCCTTGCTAGTAGAGATCGCGAAAGATAAAGCAAATGTATGAATAATTTAGATCAGTTTAGTCTTAATTAGATAGAACAGAAGAATTATAAATAAGAGACGAGTTACTGGAAAAGTTGAGGAAGTTCTGATGCTCAGAAAAACTGCAACGTCACTGTTGTGGAATCCTTACGGCTTAGGATTCCACAGATCGGCGGCAGCCGATCTTACGCAGTTCCAAACTATATCGAGGACCAATCAGGAGATATGAAGAGTGGTATATGGTTTAGTCACAGCGTTTCCAGCAGCAGCGGGGCAGATAACGATCAATACGACGAGACTGGTACTAAATAGTATCGGAGACCGGACGTGCGATCAGTCGTAGTGAAAAGTAATCCTTCTGGCCGTGTGGAGTACATCAGGCAGTCGCTGATCGTATATAACCAAGAAAAGTACACATGAAACAGAAAGAGCTTACAGTCGTGCGTCAGCAAGAGTGGATTACTAAACTATGTTCGAAAACCGAAATGCGCGCGTTATTGCTAGTCCGAGACACGTTAGGTTCAAAAGGCATGATTCAAAAAGGGGGTCGGGTAGTGGGCTTAATACGTGTGAGTGGTGTGGTTAGAATCGCCGCGAGGGCGACGGTTAGACAGCCAATGGGCATAAACAGACACGTAAGGAGATAGAGAACGCGTAAATGACGATATGGGATCGCGAATAATGTGAAATCACATTTATTAATACTACTGGCAAATGCATGTCCGGATTTATTAAACGGTTGCAAGTAGGCCGTCAGGATGAAAATGAAGCCGAACAACAGTGAAGAACAGATCGAAAATGGTGTATTTCTAAGCTACGGCAAAAGGCATAGTTGATAAGGTTTCAGCAACGGCCGAGCTTGAAGGAAACCGTCATTACTTAGTAGGGGTAGTCAACAACTATATTGCAGTAAGTGTCTCGGGAAACTGGTTCATGGTTCGCTGATAAACATGTATGATGTCCCATGCAGACATTCAGTGTTTCGATTTGACGCGCATCCTGATCTGAGTACTTTCAACCATCCAATTTCAGAGCTGTCAGAAAGCCATCCTAACTGTTACTGTGACCACCCAACCCTCCTGATTATTGTGATACCTGCAATTAGTAAAGGTTGCAAATTAGTTCTCTATTCGTGTCGATGTAATATTGTGTCAGTTGGTTGAATATGATTGATTAGCTAAAATAACCTATTTACTTCACATAGGGTCAAAAACTCAATTTCGCGACATCATTGTAGACCTCATTCTAAACAGCAGCGTCATCGTGTGCATACCTCAATCTACTGTCTGAGCAACATCCACTACTACTACTTCAAATTACGAATAGAATATTTTCAGATCCACTTCAATCACAAAGAGCAAAGGTGTCAGAAAGGAAATCTGGCAAAATATAAATATCTGGGTACCTGGATTAAAGGTCGCCATAGGCGTTATGTATACGACCTGATGCATCTGTAGTGGAAAACCGAAGCGCTCTCGCACTAGGCGTGTATCTCCGATTTGTGGCAAAACTGTAAACCGATCGTTTGCGCTTACGCACTTCGGTCAAGTCCAGTGACTCGGTTGATTTTTTCGAGAACTCCCTGAAGTTCAAAATCCTAATATCCAAATTGAACGTCAGACTGAGCGAGTTAAAATCAATGTACCTCCTGCAAGTCGTTGTCCAGTAGTTACTCATCGCTTCCTTTTGGTGGAAAGCGAGTCTAATACTGACTATAGCAATCTTGAATCAGCATTTGCATTCCATTATTATTTCGAATTATTATTCCTTTTTACACGCTCTACTTGTATTTTGATTTCATAGATCTGCAAAGCCACGCCAAGTAAAATTGACGAGTTAGCAGTCACTGGTTTGGTGCTTTTTATATAACCACGCTTAACACATGCTATCTCATTTGATTATTGTCAACCAATCTCTTGCTGTCCTCAGGTTTACAAGCATTTTAAATGTCTTTAGAAGAATCAATCACAATCACAATCAATCGTTAGTGTGCCTTACCCCTGACTACCGGCGTGTAGATCTTTCGAGCACCAGAGTCGGGTCTCATAGAAGTTTGCTCTTAACTCAAGGTGATTCTCACCGGACTGTAACTGCCAGTGACACTTTCAGTATTAAAAATTTATTTCAGTTTCTCCCGGTTCTAGCAATGTATCCTGGAATCCTAAAGCATTCTCACTGACTTCTCGATGATCAAGTTGATCTAGAATGGCCAATGTGGGGCACATTTGTCAAACACTGCTTATCTTTTAACTTGATAGTACATGGTACAGCGTTGCGCCTCAGAAATATTCAAGTACGGTGATTGCTGCAAATGTACGGATTTCTGTGGCATACCTTTCCGGTGAAACGCACCGAACAGCGATATTCGATCAACTGAATCAAAGGTACCTTTCACATCGAGCGCCGATGTGTGTGTATTCGTGGCGTTTCAAGCGAGTGAGGCAGTGTAAAATCCTGATGTATGCAACTTCGACTCAGACAGAACTTGGCTTGCTGTCTGCCGACGTTCGCGGCTCAGTGTCAGACGTCGCGACCATGTTGGAGCCGATACCTTGGTAATTACGAGAATCAAAATGACCGCGCGACGATTACCACATTCATTAAATGTCGCCTTGAATATGGGTGAAGTCAATGACCCATACCTTGGCAACTGAATGTGTTCCTCACTCAACACTATTAGTGAAGTGAACTGACCGTTTTATGAAGAGTTAGATGTTCGTCGGGACCCGCCGATTTTCCCTGCCTCAGCAGTAATAAGCTCGGTTTTTCTTTCGTTTTCGATGGAGTCAGGTGGAATCTCCCGTGGATTCACGGTTGTTGACACCGGAGTAGTAACATTAGCGCGCGATCAGTTGAAGTGCCCCTTGAAGTATTCGGGTCGACGATGGTCTCCGTTGTTTGCTATGAATAAGTTCCCCATTTGTGTCGCATATCGTTGCACTGACTGGAGTTCGCCACTCACCGGTGTCGCATGTATTTTTGCGCAGTCTTTGCTTTTTCCTTGACGCAGCTGCTGCTTTCTTTTTTCAGCTACTTGGATCCATCAGTTTTCACTATCATTCTTAAGAGACTTTGCAGATGCTATCTTAGATGCTTACAGTTCGGGATTGTTTTTGTTGTAGTAGACTCAGAGGTGCGTGGGAAATCAGTTTATTTGATGAACTTTGGACCTAGGAACTCGGGCGAAACCTGTTGGTACATCTTTGATGGTATGATTTTGTCGGTGAGATCTTCCCCCTACGTTTATGCATAAGTCCTGTAAGAAACTTTGATCATCTTGAGTGACTGTCGAAATTCGTTTGGATTTGTGCGTGAAGTACGATTGGCGATAGGGTTAAACAAATAATGACGTCCATACGATGTGAAAAATCCCCCTTGTGATTCTTCATAGCCGTTTCTTTTGTGCCTCATTTGGTTACCATTGATGGACAACACCACTAGCTCCTCATTGGCCTGTATTGTGTTCGTATGCAATTTGGAATGGATAATACATGACAGATTGAACACAGAAACGATTAAAGGTCATCTGTGTCGTTTTCATGGCTTTCTGAAACATCCGGGAAGGTAAAATGCAAGATGTAAACAGGGAAAATACAAAAAAATGGGAAACAGCAAAATTAAGGCGTTAGTCAGTCGCACCTCATGGTGTGTATATTCGATGTCCACACTACTGAATACGATAGGATCAGAATCGAACTTGGATTCCATACACATTGAGCACACAGCAAGACCCTATATCGTGAGACCTTAAGGTTGACACCCACTGCATGCGTACTCATCAAGGCAGATGCCAAGACTTCAGACTAACGGATGGCACCAATAGCAATGGTAAACGTCGAAATCCAAATGACTTAATATAGTCGGGAGTGAATTTTTTAGGCTCCGAGCTGGATATACACTCTCAATGCCTCACGTAATGCTACCACATAACTGTGCTTCTCGAATAGCCTCTGCCGATGAAGGCATGCTGCCAGCTTTTGGCGATGTTTTCGCCCAAGTGCCAGGACAATCGCGAATTCCCGGTGCTGTTCCTATGGTTGACTTACCTTAGGTATTCCATTGCTGGGAAATAACTAAAACTTAATTCCAAACCTTTTACCGGCTCATGTATGCGACGCTATCCTCACCGGTGTCTGTGACGAGGTGTGCCAGACGCCCAGGATGTGTAACTACATTCGAAGAGCTTATGAACAGGGTAATCCGTTGCGGACTCGTATTAGGTTACGAAACTCACAGATCGTACAGCTACCTTGTAGGTTAGGCCGTTTGCTCAAGGATTCGGGATGGGACTTTCTTACTTGTTCGATTCTTGCGACTGAGTAATGTTCAGCGCACGGTTCAGTTCAATTTCAGTTATCGAAACCAATAGTCTTGCACCAATGGGAACACTTTTTGCGGGCACTGTGTAGCCAGCGGAGAAAAATGCTCACAAGCATTTTGGATGAGATACTTATTAAGCTAATTCCTCTGGTTTTCAAACCAAGACACATCGCTTTTTTCGCAAATTGATGTAACCACTGATTTACACCATCTCTTAGGACATTTCCCTTGCTCAGCTTGATTTCAGTTCTACTAGCTCCGATTTTGACACTTCGCCACCATCCTTGAAGAAGGACGGAGGCAATCCAGTGGGTTGAGAAGGGTTAACTTCGGCAATCGAGACGTCGACTACTGGCCAACTTCTCCATCCGTGCCATTATTTGATGTTAAGCCAATGTGAAACATTTCACAAGAGGCATCGTTTTTTCGGTACTTTCCTGATGCACGATAGCGCCAGCTCTTGTTTGTAGCTTCCTAGTAGAAATAATAGAGAATTTACTTTCCCATTGATGATCGACTTAAATCAGACAGGGCTACCTTGTTTTGCTGCGTTAACAGTTGCAACTTGACCGAATCACGTTTTTTCTCTCCCTGGGATTAATTTTAAGAGTGCTTCAACACTGGTCCAACTAATTGTCCTCATAATCAACATCGCTCCTTGATAGGTGCAATGCTTTTTGTCGCAACCGTGGTGAAGTTCGGTGGGTACGGTGACTTCCCTTTCGTGTCTACCAGTTTTTCCTATTTCGGCTAGGAACCCTTTAACCGAAATAGTAATCTTATCATTTAATCAGTTTTTGTTACACGTATTCCTTAAATTGGACTGTCATCTCATCAAACGTGTTTTCCCCCGTCTTTTTATTATGCTGTTCGGAGTCGAAATGGCTTCCAGGTGTTCACATTTCTCGTACCTTATCTATTGTGACGATGATCTTACAGCAACATTACTTCATTCACTCCTCCATTTCATTTCGATGCTATGTTAGCTTTTTCCATCCTGCACTTGTTATCGTCTCACTGACTTGCAGATCGTTCCCTCCCCCGCTTACTGTGTTACAGACACTTTGACAGTGACTCCAAAAGGCATCTTACTGTACGCAAATGAGACGTGGGGTGCTCTTCACGGACTGACCAGTTTAATTCAACTGTTGTGGCGAGTGCCAAACAGTCACCAGGTACGTCAATTTATCCCCAGTTTGCTTTCCATCTGTAATTCTGCATTTCAATTCCAGTGCCATGTTTACATGTATATGTACTTTAATACTGTTCTCCTCGAAATATCAGCTGTCTTCAGCTCATTCAAGCAATTTCAGGTCGCCCCAACACAGTTCTTAGAAAGCTGAAATACGGTCTTGCTTGAAGACAAATCTATACATTCTTATTGCTCCTTTACCATCAGGTGTCCGGTTATCGATCACACTTCATCGCAGTGATATAAACACAGTCTAAAGCTAACCTGGCTTTTGTTTTTATTTGCTTTATTTTATGTACTTGATGCTTGTGTGCAGTGGAAGAATCGTGACCCATGGTTGCTTGGGCCCATTGAACTGGGGAAAACCGTGAAGGTCAGTGATACAGCAAGACGGAAAGTTTCAGTGGACCTATCAGACGTGGTAACGAACCAGGCGAGAGTGAATTGTCGTCTGTGACTGATGGAAATCCAGTCTAGACCGGTTGATTCCCCTAGCGCATGTCCTGATCACTGTCCTGTGCCATATTGAGGAGGATTTCGCTGTTCATTGTTCAACACTTATTTTTCTCACTTTTTAAGCCAATGTAAATTCGGAATTTCCCCTTAAAAGTTGTCCAGTCTGATCGTTGTGAACACTTTTCATCACTTCGGGTGATAAAATAAGGAACACTTGAGGGTAAAAGGCAGCGTACAGTGAGGTTTACTTTGTTGTTTAACGCTGGTGGAGGGGGGAAGCAGGAGAACCAGCTTATTTATTCTGAGCACGAACGTTATAACTAGTGTATGGAACAAGTAGCTCTGCGTAAAAAATTCAAATCCAAGTGATGTACGAACTAAATCGAAAGAAGTAACACACTATGCATTATGTTAATTAGAAATATGCATTCGCCGAAAATAGCGTTATCGGTTAAAATAATGCCGAGCGGACATTTTGGTCACGGTAGGTAGTCTTTCCGAAGCCAGTTTTCAGTCGATTGAGAATGTCTGTTTTGGATAAATCTGGATGTTCATTCGTCGGACTGCATCTCATTGTAGTACTGAGACAAAAAGCTGTGCACTCGTTTTCTTTGTGAGGATTCAGTCGAAAGTGTTTTGAGATCGACCGCGTATCAACTATCGGAAAGGTTGGAGAAACGAAAATCGATAGTAAATGGCTTTTAACTCTATGTATGTGTATGTGCGTGACCATTTATTGTGCTCAGTTATCGTTTATTCTTTGTGAAATTTAAAAATGTTCTAAATGCTGATGGACGTGACCGTCTTTTTTGTTGTGCCACTGGCCTTCTGTACGACGCTGCTCCGACAGATCGGTTTCATTTAATGTTTTGCTTGGATTTAAATAATTTTTCTGTTTGGTTATTCTCATCATCTCCATTTGTTGCCCTGTGGTCGCCAACAGTCTGCTGCAGATGACTTAGTTTTTGAATCGATCTTTTCCTGAAAAAAACGACTGCAAGTGGAGCGGCGCATCCAGGGGCGAAGTTGGGTACCGGTCGCTCTAACCGAAATGATGACTCTGGTGGTCTTTTCTTCCATTTTTTGCTGATCAACTGTTATCCGATAAATGCACCATTAGGAAAAACGTCATTCCACTTGCTTTATTTGGCTTTTGTGGCAATGACGCCGAAGTCTGTTTGGGGGTTTGTAGTCAACCGAAATCGTCCGTATTTCCATCTTATTCCAATCATCCGTGCCCCCTCTCTGAACTGCCTTTGCATGCCGCTGTCTATCTGCTTTTGCTTTTGATAAAGCACGATGCGCTTTCCCAGTAGGGTGATCTGGGACTTGGTTATAAAACACCGGAAGTTTTGATTGATCAGTCAGTAATGGCGAATTGGTAGTTCCCATGTTGGGGTTCACAGAGGCCTTTGCTTCAGTTCACTGTCAACAGAAACCTGTGGATTCTGAGGCGGCCATACGTTCATTGGATCACAAGTTTTGGGATTGGACAGAGAGCTTTTTTGTTGAGAATAAAAGGTCATGAAAACAAGATATTATTATTATTATTATTATTGTCACCACTAAACAGAACTTTGTACACAGTCACGATTCTCTTTTATTCAACCTGTCTCTTCTGTCTCCAACCCAATCTGTTTGCCCCTTCTGCCTACCCATAGTATCTCCATTGATAACACGCCCGAAACTCGCAACGGTTTATTGTCAAGTAGTGTAGTAGGTTGTTTTCTGTCCGTTAGCTCACATTTTCTCAAGCCTCGTCAGCCTCTGGATCTCAGTTTCTTCAATGTGCGCACTTTAATGCAGGCTGGCCAACAGGGGTGTTTCGCTCTGACAGTGGACTCAGTTTCGATTGATGTTTGCTGCGGAATTCGCGTAGAGTAGTTCAACTAACTGCGCCTTATGTTTCGTCAAGATATTTCCGGTACATTCCAGGAAACGAAGCAGCTCAAGCTGTGGGTCAACGTGGTGTAGGAATAGAGGTTAGTAATCTGATATTAGGTGCCACTTCTGAGAATAGCTTGTTTCATTGTATGAAACTCAGTAGACTGCGCTGGTTGGGTCGCGTGTTGCGTATGACGAACACTGGTCTACCATATCGTGCCTTATTTTGTGTTCCTCCTAAGGATCGGAAGAAGCCATGTGGAGGCTAACAGATGACGTGGCAACGTGGGATGAGAAAATGTACCGCGAAGTTAGGCAAAGTAGGTGTCTCACGCCTTCGTGGTTGGGGTCCGAAAGACTCGTCGACTTTCTGGCTGGAGGCACTGAATGAAATGGCAGTGAACCGTGAACGGTGGCGATCGTGCTGTCATTTTCTATCGAATCAGAATGATTGAAAACACGTGCGTTTGTACAGTTAGGCTGTGTTCTGTGTGTTGGCTGCAGCAGCATCTTATCTGTTCCTACCTTTGTCGGTCCACTGTTTGTTCCCCTTGGATATTCACTCTTTTTATTTAAACGTGCAACTCTGGGGAAAAGGCAGCGGTCGGTGTGGCTGGCCTTACTGTTTAACGCTGAACGATGATGATGATGATGGTGGTGGTTGAAGTGGAAGAAATATTTGGGAAAATGATATTAAACACTTTATAGTCCTCACCAAACTTTGGATTTTGTTAACTCATGCTCCTGGTGCACCTACGTGTACTCGATTGTCTACCACAATCCCTGATTCGTCAGCGGGCGAGGTGCAACTCGGCCGAATCAGTCGAAATTTTCAGATATATATTCTATCGTATCGAGACTTCATCTTGATATAATATGTTGGTTTGCGCCTCTTAGAGACGCAAACTGGTTTGAGGATGGTTTCATTAAGCTATAGAGGAGTTTTGCTTGACGGGTTATCGACTAGAGATTAGAAAAAGCCAAGTTTTAGAGAATCAGATGACAATTACTTTCTTACTAGTAACCTCAGCTTCTGTTGGTACTGCTTCGGCGGGTAAGAGCGGAGAGAAACAGAGTACACATTGAAAAAAATCGCCTGGATGACCGTATTTGTAGGGTGTCTAGGGTCTTCCTCAAACGATGGGAGAAACCATCAAATTTATTCGAACACCGTTTTTTTTCTCTTGTATTCTCGGTAGTTGTTACTAGTGTCAACAATGCAGTCACCAACTATCGACCCCGCTTTCCGTCTCAAACTTCCGTCCCGGAGATCATGGAGCTGTCAGTCATCGCGTTTTTCAAGAAACATTATGCATTTTGTTTGTTTAATCTCAAACTACTGCGAGGATTAGCCAGGAATCGATCGGACAGTTTATTCCCTTTAGATGACTTGATATCACTTTTATCATCGTGTAACGGTGAGAACAAAGTTATCTCAAGGCAACTTGGTAACATTAATATTCTGTTAATAACTGGATTTAATTGATATTACTGACTAAAATTGTACTCACTTTGTATTATGAACAGTGGAGGGGTATTGTCGTTAATAGGAATTGTATGATACATCAGTCACAGATAATATCGTGACAGACTCCGCAGTTGTTTCATCGTTGTTAGTAATTGTCGTCAATGCATATCGTCGCGCGCCAAGTAGAGCTTGATCCCAAGGCGAACGTTTGTGAAACAAGCATGCGCGTTAAACTGACTGATAAATAAATGGTTTCGTGTCCGGAATATTCAGTAATGTGTGCAGTTGTAATACTGTTTAGTGCGGAGGTTCGGCGGTTATGATATTCGACTTCCAGTCGGTCGTCCCGGTTTTGAAACTCGCCTCGGGCGGGGCGGGTACGCACTATGGGTGCTCGCTAACAAGAACAAAGCGGTTTTGCAGTAATTGTATGGTTTTTAGTGGCGAATCGGGTGTTGACACTAGAGGGTGAGCTATCTGAAAATCACATCAAATCCTGTGGTAGTAGAAGCCTCTCGGTGGGAGCTCGATCCACTGGATGTGAATTAAGAACTGTGAGAATATTAAAAATTCTGACAAAATTGTCACCATATTACGACAAGCTTCATTAGGTAATATGTGATCATTTTGCGGTGAAATAGACCAACAGTATTTTCAATTCGCTTCGGATACCAAAGTCTGTCGTTGACTATTTGACTGAACGGTTTGTTCTTGGTGTTGAATTACCCAGTTTGTGCTGGTTGATATGACAGTCAGTACATCGTTTTTACATTTGGCCGGTATTTTGAGGCAGCAACAGTTATCGAAACGCTGAGTAGGATGTTAGAAGTCGATAACATCTGGACAGTATGGCTTAGGGTATTGGGAGGTTAGAATTAATATGTTGCAGCGAACGAGCACGAAATTGGTCGTTACCGTTCTGAAATGACACTAGATGCCGAAATATCGCATATCTAGAACAGTTTTTTACTTTTACGTTCACGCTTACGTGTGTTTGTATATGCTTACCGTGTATTCAAAATAAACAGTTTTACTGGAATGGTGCAATCCCGAAAAAGCTATGGTTTGGATGAACACAGTGAACGAAAAAAGAATTAGTACTAAAGTCATATGACCTGGACAACTAGTTATACCGCGCGTCTCATTTCATAATCTATCTGACAAACGTCACCAGATATCAAGGGATTACGTGTTGATGCTAGCAATATGGGAGCTGTTCTACTATTTGTGATTCCGACTATTTCTCATTAATGAGACCATAAAAAGCTAAATTTCGGGCCATCATGAATTCATGTCAGTCTACCTTCTCAAATACGCGCTCTCTCCATGGTTCTATTGTTCAACACCGTCTCCACTGTCATCGTTTTTCGGACCTAAATGTATGTGTTTATGTGCCCAATCCCACAGACCACGTAGAGGTCAATATCGCTTGATGAGACACCTCATTTTTTTATTATGGAAGTAACTGACATTCGGCTAAGTTTTAATTTTTTGTCTTTTTCAACCATACGATGTACACTGATCGGTTGTTTTAGGGCCTAGTTGACAGCACAGCACATTCAAAAGTGTGATGAATGAGTGATCAACGAAGAGCTATACGGTGGTAAGCAAAACAATGATGAAGAACGAGGAGGATTTCAGACACAAGAATGCAATTGATTGCGCTACTTGGTTGTATCACCTACAACTGGTAACCATCTCGTTATCCATTACCTTTGACTTTCAGTTTTGTTTTGCCATCCCATCGATTGACCACGAGCCGTTACCTGCCTCGGACAGTTGCATTTAGCTAGGCAGTTTTTGTGTGGGGAAGTGCAAAACAGGCACCAATCACCTTGATCTAAGCAACCGTTGGCGCGGTTCTGTTCAGCACTGTAGATCGTACTGGACCACGTACGTCGATTCCAACCATGCGTTAGTTTTAATGAGATTTTTTCTGCAGCTTAACGGCCATAGACACTGACCACAAACCCGATTGGCCGTCGCACGTTTGTCTGATTCGGCTGTTCGCAACAGCTACGAACAGAAACTATCCGAGGGAATAAGAACTTCGACGAGCAACAATGTAGACGAGCAGTGGGATTAAAGTAAGCAGGTTTTGCATTTGGCAGCAGATTTTGCCTGTGGTCCTAGATCTAGCGTTCATCAAAGACACTGGATCTCGCAATGGTCGATGGGTCTAATAGAGCAAAACCGCCGGCTCCCTAAACTGCAAGGACTTAAATAAGATGCGTCGGCGGTTGCAGAGTCAGTTGACCATAAGCCTTAGGAATGACCGCGAAGAGATGGAAGTGGCGTCCGCTCCAGGTAACAGTCAAAGACTGTTTAAGCCCATACGGGACATCGGTGGCTGGCGGTTATAGAAGTCGTGTGCGATAGGAATGGCGAGTTCATCCATGGTAGGAACAAACCCTGGACCGTCGGGCAGAGCACTTCAAGGCTCAGTTTAGCTGGCCGCACGGTAACTTATTTAGGCCGACGTCTGGAGCTGCGAAACCTTGGGATGGGTCTCTTGACCTTCCATATTTCGTTATCGTGGAGTGGGTCACGGATTGTACCCATTCTCAAGAATGGCACACGGTGTGACCGTAGCAATCATCGTGGCATTAGTTCAATTCCCGTAGTCACCAACTTTACAAGGATCCGATGGATCGGACAGCGCCATTCAGTGCTGTACACCAGAAGAGTATGCCTGCTAAGTTCATGAACAGCCTACAAGCATTGTACTGGTATACTGATGCTCGCGTGATGGTATACGATGAAGTGTCAACTTCATTCGAAACGAATAGTGGCGTTCGACAAGGGTGTCTCATCTCCCCATTCCTGTTCAACTTCGTCATGGACGAGGTGATGGAAGATGCTTTGGGAGGTCTCCATGATGTAGGAACTTAACTGGGAAATGGTGAGAAGCTGTGTGAGGTAGATTACGCAGACGACGTTGTGTGCCTTTTCGATTCCGCGGACCATGTGCAACGCGCACTAGACAGACTCTCGAGGTCTGCAGCTCGGTTTGGCATGTGCTTTGCACCTTCAAGGTGCAAAGTGCTGTTACAGGACTGGAAGATAGTAGACCTGAACTTGATACTGGGTAGAGAGGAGCTAACGATTGTGGACCGTTTCACTTACCTTGGTAGCTGCGTGTCGAACGATGGTAGTTCGGCAGTAGAAGTAAACACGTGTATTTCGATTGCTCGAGCAGATTATGCTTGACTGTTGTGGCGTCGGTTGAAGGTTTTCTACCAGCGATGTCTACGTGGTATGGCTTGGATTGGATGGAGTGACCGGGTGAGTAATGTGGAGGTCAGAAACTCTACTAGGTGGTGGCTTTCCGAATACCTTGTTTCAGCGTATGAATTTTAGTAGACTATGGTGCGTATGTTGAACGCTCGCCTGCCATATCGTGCCTTTTTTGTGTTCTTCCCAAAGAATGGAGGGAGCCATATGGAGGTCAATAGATGATGTGGCAATGCGGAATGAGAAAAGGCACGGCGAACTTAGGTGAAGTAAGTGTTTTGCGTCTCCGTGGCTGGGATCCGAGACACCAGTCAATTTGGTGTATGGAGACACCGAAGAATATGGCCATGAACCGTGTCGATCGTGTTGTCATTTTCTGTCGAATCAGAATGATTGAGAGAGCATGTGCATTTGTACAGTTAGACTGCGGTCTTGTGTTCGCTCCAGTGGCATTTTATCTTTTCCCACCTGTGTTAGTCCAGTCCTTGGTCCCCTCGGATGTTCACTCTTTTTTATGGGAAAATATGTCTGTGGGGAAAAGGCAGCGGCCAGTGAGGCTTGCCTTGCTGTTTAACGATGCATGATGACCTTAATCTGATTATTTCTTGCCTCCTAAAGGTTCACCTCAGGGTCGAGTAAATTGTCTTATCCTCGAATTACTGATAAACCCTGTCCCTAGGCACCAGAGATACTACGAAAACACTGATGTTTCAACACTGAGTCTCTGCAAATCTATCTTCAACCGCTCTTTCTGCGTCGTTTGGCAGCAACGACCTTTCTCCTGCTGTGAGCATTCGGTCTTTGGTCGACAAAAGGATTTCATACAGTCGCTGCAAATATATCAAAGGAGCAAATTCCATTGTAGCCTTCTGTATGCGCGACGACTGTCCCTATGATTTAAGGGATATAACCGGCCAGATGAGAATACCTATACACCCTCTCCAATTTCTCTTCTCCAACAATGAGATTCGGTTTCGAACCAGTAAAGTCCTTTATCCTTTCTTTTGCTTAGAAGGTGCAAAATATATCCTAAACGTAGTTACGCTATCGTCCCTACGATCGAGAAAATATTGTGGGTCCTCACTCAAAAGCAGAACCTCATCCGCAAATTCAAATAGATTTCCCTCTGAGTAAGTGTCAGCGTCAATCCTACCGTTCTCACTGGAGGACGGTTACTTCCATAATCATTCCAGTTGCAGGATGCGCAATAAACAGTGAAGGGAGCAGGGTTGCCGAATACGGCATCTCTTGGTATACTCGGCTGAAAGATCGCCGTGAAGACGAACTCGGGTCCGACCGTTTGAACACAAAAATCGAAAGAGTGAAGTGAATTTCTGTGGCACTACCTTCACCGCAAAGTAATGCTGCAGAATCGCGTGGATGACTGAATCGAAAAGCGGCTTCAAATCTAGGAATACAGAAGTTATGGTTATACGGAACTCCAAATTTCAGGATTATGGTTGTCAGATCTCCACTTCCCATCAATGATCATGCAGGCTGTAGGGTGGGCTCTTTTCACTGCACTTGCGTCGATCGCCATTAAAATAAAATGATGTCTATGCGCTCTGTTGGGAACTGATTATTTCTATTATTTTCTACTTTCCGAGTATTTTTCTCTCTCTCCTTTTTGTCGTGACAGGTTTTCGTGAACCAGACGTTTGTTAACGACGCTCCGCGATTCCCTCATCGTGGTCTTATGGTGGACACTTCGAGGCATTTTATTAGCAAACAAATTTTGCTTGTGAATCTGGTAAGTTTGGCTCTGCTGAGTTGCTCTCCCCTTTCACGGACATGCGAAGAAGTGGATCAGACGAAAAATAAATTTGCTATAACTCAGTTATCCCGACCATTGCAATTCGTACCTTAACTACAAATGTCTCCAACAGCACTGCTTTTGGATTTTAATCATTTACAAGTGGCAAATTGGGAAGTCAGATAAATAAAATAAACTCGATGGATGCTGTGCGATCCCGTTGCGCCCAGAACGCAAGAGCACGTGATTTATAAAGAACCCTTATCACACTTGTGCTGTCAATAGACCACTGAATTATACTTCACCCGCGAGGTTACATTGCATTGACAAAACTGCCAATGAGCTTTTGAAAACAAGATAAACCGGGTCTAGTAATGCGATCTGCGATACCGAGTAGGTAACTGTTGATCATACATCACATCCACAGTAGTTCTTTCGAACATCTGGGTGGATATAGTCATTAAGTCGAAAACAAATAGTCATCCCATTACCGTGTTTCGTAAGTATGTTGCTACCATTCTCTCGCTGAACATGTCTATTTTAACCGTCTGCTGAAGCACGTAGTTCCTGGTTGATAGGTAATGACGAAAGATACAAGTTGGGATAAGCCTGTTGTAGCGGCTTGCGTGCGTATTTTCGAATACGGTTTCACGTGTGTCAACGTTTTATTACTCAAAAATCTGTAAGTAAACTTTGAGGCGTTTCCGCTGCTCCACAACTCATAGCAGCACAGGCCATTACCATATGATTG
This sequence comes from Fasciolopsis buskii, assembly GCA_008360955.1. NCBI lineage: Eukaryota > Metazoa > Platyhelminthes > Trematoda > Plagiorchiida > Fasciolidae > Fasciolopsis > Fasciolopsis buskii. Next base: position 27,972 of record LUCM01003517.1, on the reverse strand, counting down.
CTTTGAGGTGTTTACACCCACTTACGCCCTGCCGGTAATGAAACCATATTCTTTAACATATAATAGTATTAGTGATCATAACAACAATTAATTTTCCTCTCTTAATTCCGTTCTAAAGTTACCGGCGTTGCCTCCATTTTCGAGGCTCCGCAAAAAATTTCATCCACGCGGTTGCACCTTTCGTGCCTACCCGCGTGATGATGATAGTTATGCCGACTGTAATCAATCGCCTACCCCGATCGTAAGGGACGTGCTTAGATTATTGGATGTGTTCCAGTAAATCGAGGCCCTGGTTGATCTTGGAGGCTGAAACATGCTGGATATTATGCGCTGCCGAATAATGCAAACTCCCATGTTTTCCTGTGCTGCTTGCACGTCTTACTGTTTCTATTTTCTGTTCGTAGGCTGTTCGTTTTCAAAAAGGTTATTGTTGAGAGTTGCACACTGGAAATTCGTTGATTGTTGTTTTTCTTGCGTTGAGGGGCATATGTGGAACTCCGCCATCCATGTCGTTAAGTGACAATTCAATATACCATTTGGTGTGCGTGGATTGTTAATTGGTAATGGTTGGGAAATGTCCAATGAACAAAGTGCACGAGATGGATTAGCTGCCTCCCGTCAGCTTGAAAAGTCAAGGACGAAGGTACATGGGGTTTGACTGGCACTCTCGGAGCGCGGCCAAAGTAGCTGGAGTGATTTGAAAAAGTGTTTTTGTGGATATACCGACAGGTTTAACAGCCTGATCGCTGTTGATTCTGTCGATGTCAAATGCAATTGACGAACTGTTTTCGAGGAATATCCTGATACCTCGTAGATCA
>LUCM01003517.1:0-10852 GCA_008360955.1 Fasciolopsis buskii | reverse complement strand
TGGTATCAATCTAGTAGTACTTGTTTCTGCTGGGTTTATCGGCTCGTATCTTTGCCTCATTTCACCATGAAGAAAGACTGAATAAATACGCACTTTTTCTTCCAGTCGAGTTCTCAACTGAGTTTAGTGGTCGTTACTGGAAGTGTTTCATCTAGGGCACTTTGATCCGTGTTATCCTCACATCGTTTCGGATTATTTTCGAAGTACTTAGTTTTGTCACGATCATTCGCACGCAAGTAATTGCGGCGTAACGCATGTGCGAATAAAAAAGGGCCTTGCAGTGTGCAGATAGAATATGTCCACACAAGATTCGTTTGTTGTAGGTCTTCGTGATCTGAATTTCAACAAGCAGTAGGATGGCGATTCCCAATAGTTTTGTCGCAGCTGTGCATGATATCGACATGATTCTGGAGTGTGTGGTGACCGATGTTCTAGTTTTTTTATTGAACAAAACGATTTTCAGTAGGACAGATATGCTCCGTAACGATTCGTGTTTCCAAGAGCATTCAGTTAGCAACGTGTTTTTGGTCTTGTTTTTGGCACGAACGGTTTTAAGCAGCGGTTTAAGGGTTAGGAGGAAAATAAAAATCGGAAAGTAGAATTTCGATGTCTGGAATTGAGACGCCGTTACGAATGACTAACAGCTTGTGTGTGTGGTTGGGCAGAAAAGCAACGGGGGTAGGAATAAATCAGCCCAATGAGGAGGAGGTGACTGCAGATAAAATACCAAAGCAACTACGTGGATCAGTCCGGTTACCGAACGTTGAGTCCTATCACAAGGATACAGAAGTGAGCGATTCTGTTCATCCATCATGAGTAAAGCAGTTGCGCGTAGGACAAACTAGTACAGTGAAAAATCTAAGAAAGTGGCGTGACTTCTGGCGCGCAATAGGAAACCAGTCTAGCGACATGAGATGCGAGACGAAATATGTGTAGAGACCAGAACTTTTGAGGACACGACGAAAGACCTACTGTGTGAAATGAATATGCGGGACGAACAGTAATTGAGTTAGAAGTTGATTTAAAATGGAAACTGAAAGGAGGCATGTTCTTACAGCCTGTTTAGAAGTGAGCAATGAAACACGAGCACAATGGTCTTTATCGATATCGGAAATGAAGTGGCAAGAGTTGGAAAACGAATAAACATAGAACTTTCTTGGTGCAGCAGTGCTTGTAAGAGACCGTGGTTGTAGCCGATTGAGAAGGATGCAGGTGATTGGTTCGTTCGGATATGGTAATACGCATGGATCTAGCGATTTAAGAATCCCGAACGTTGACAATCCTATGAGTAAACTGTTTTGCTGCATTTGGTGACGGCATTGACTCTGAAGCGAGACGAAACAGTCGATCAAAAAATCAAAGCCGAATCCTATTGCTCCTATTGATTAGATAACGAAATTCCTTCTTTGGATTTAATCACTTCTTGCCTCTTTAGATCAGCGGTAACAACCGTTTTCAGTACTTTTATTCCATGTTTCAGAATATAGGGCAAACATGTAAGCCTGTCGTTTTGACCAATCCTTTTATCAATAACTGGTGACTGCCAAAAGACGCTCAAAATGGCGGTGTTGATGATTCACGTGCTCTACTGTGCGCATTAGTAGAAAGAAGTACCGTAACTTCTGAAGCCAGTTAAACGAATGTGCTAGCAATTTGCATGTATCATACTGCGACAGCATAGCCGTGTCAAGCGAATCTATGATGCCCGAAATTCGAAAATTGCTTTCTAAATTCTCATGAAATTTATCTTTAGAGAGACATCAATTAATGCGGCCAGTGGATGGGATTTGGGCGCAAAGCATGCTAATCGTTAACCATTGGTAAAAATTCATGGCATACGGTTTACAACTCGACTACTCGTTTTTTCATATCTTCGGTGGATTGCTTGCATTTGGTTTTTCGTGGGAATGAAACAGACGTTTGTGTCCTCATATTTCATTCAGTTATCATAAGTGGAACAATCATTTCGTATCAGTTTCTTATCGATTTACCAAAAGACGCCAATCACCTGAAGATGTGAAAATGTTGGGTTGTTTTGTCGCTCATCAGCTCGATTGGCATTTGAAATTCGTGTCTTTTCTGCAGTTGTTCGAATATGCTGGAGGCTGACTCACCATAAAAATCGTGTTAGTCGTCATTCTGTCCCAGTCGGCGCCGTAATTAACGGTTTTCTTTGTCAATAGGCTGTGCACTCGTTTATGGATGCAAAATCAAGTTAACCACATTAGCCTGCCCCTATCCCCGCGCCGGTACAATATCTGCTGTTGATGCTGTTGGGTTCGCTGAAACCAAAGATGGTGAGACATTTGTAGCACAATAGTGCGATTGGTGTACGAATTTGCTGGTTGGAGTTCACCCAACCAGTGTTTCTCCGGTTTCACCTCATTACCGTTTTTTCTGACTAGGTTTTACCTATTCCATCAGATTTCATTCATCGTGGATAAGAGGTAGTTCATGAGTCCTCATGTTAGCTTAGTGGTATCACTTTGTTTCCGCTCGTCACTAAAGTAACTTGAAATGTTTCCTTTGCGAAGCGAGCCGTTGTGAACGATGAGCTCCAAAATCGCTAATTACACCTGTTGGATCGGTTGACAACGTTTTGCGCTTTTGTCGAATTCATCCTTTCCTATCATGTTCACTTACGTTGTTTCCCGCAACTCAACAGATGTACGTTTTGAAAACCAATGTAGCAGATTTTCATTGGTACTTTTGTGTTCAAATTCATGAAACTCCAATTTTATACCTCGCTTCTAAATGTCATTCCTTTTCAATAAACAATTTCGTTTTTATGTGATATTCATCGTTGTTTTCTCATTGGCTGCTGACCTGTTTTTGCAGTGCTTTAGTCTTTTTGCACTTCGTGGTGTGAAATTTGTCCCTGCCTAATTTGCCAAGAACGATTTTGTAGAAGTTTTGACAAGTTCAGTGCATCCTAGTAATTTTCCAAAGATCTTAGCCATCTTGTTACACGGCTTTCATCAGCACGTATCAATCAGATCTTTGTGGCGATTATCTAGACGGACAGAACGACACTGATAGCTTAAACTTATTTCATTTACCGTTGGCATAACTCCACGATCAACTTCAATTCACACTACACATTCGCACATAAACACATCTCTCTGCTGAACTCAAGTATACTAATGAAAAACTTGCAATTAGTCACTGTTGCCTAGTTTTTATGTTACAGACCGGACTAGCATATAAATTTCAAAAAAAAGCTGTTTACCTCATCTCATACTCTAACGATCAATCGATTGAATCCTTACAAGATGCCAGTGTCTGTCTTTTCTTCACTTTGTGAAAAAATCACTTAGATTCATCTTGGAAGCAAAAAACAAACACGTTCCTCCTGATAACTAGTGTCTCTAATGAACCAAAATATTCGATACACCGTTTTCGAATTGCTCACACCTTACCAGAATGGGGTATCCGTTGATCACATAATGACCTCTGGCTTTTCGCCTGCTGCTATTATTTTTCCTACCACATCGTGAAACTCTGAAACTGATTTATGTTCACCTTGACGACCGTATTCACTTGGCACACCCAGTTTAAGGGGAGATCTCACCAACATCTATCAGATTTGTCGCATGTTCACAAGTCATAGTAAAGAAAACTATAGGATGCAAATAATGATAACACACAAATGCTGTGAACCTTCTGGAATCTGTGGGTTTTTGTTTCGTTTGATGGCAAATAAAATCACATGGCACCGGCAAGATTTTGACCTGGTCAATCTTTACCTGCAGTCGGTCTAGGTTATGACCATCACCTTAGCCGTTGATGCATTTCCGTGGGTCAATCTGACGTACACACATCGGCGCTCACCTTGAGCTGATTCGGTTTTCAGTGATCATATTCATACAAACGGTTATTTTGCCGATGTCTAGTTACGGAGATGTTATGATGTCCCTAATTGGACGTGTGAAAACTTGATGTGGCTCACTACAAAGGACTCATGGCTCCCGTTGTTTCCACTACACAGCCCTAGAAGCTACGAAGCATATCGCTCCCAAAACACTCATGTATAAAACAAAAGATAGAAACGTGCTTTCAATGTTTACTTCTCTGTTTGATCTCAGGTAATGTTGGACCAAATATTTTTTTTCTTGCCGCGGACTGCCATCGCGATTCACATTCCATAAGGCAGCTTGCGACTGATTAGCGGCTGTGGCTGCATTTGGCCTTTCTAAACAGGTGTATATATTCAGTAGTAGTAGGACTGCCTATTTTCGCCGTCTTGTGCTGATTGTTCAGGGCTCCTTTGAGTGACTGCATGCGATCCATTTCTTTTTATCTTGTCTCCAGACATTTGATGTCTTTAGGTCCAGCGTCATTGGCCAGCTTACTCCTTTTCGAAATTGATGAATCTCGATCGCCAACTTCAGCGGCTTCAACCAGTCGTCTCGCTTTTAACCCGAATTCTTTTCTGCTTCCCCATGCATAAAAAACCACGATACCTCTGGTGGGTCATTATGACTCTCGCTTATTTATCGTAACTCAATGGCGAATTGTAGGTTGGTTTGAATCAAAGCTAATTGTTTGATTGCCTCTTGTCTCTCTAGTCTTCATTTCGAGCAGTGCCGCACTCATCGAATTTATCACGGAAATCAGAACATTTTCAAACTACAGTTGATTGCAATCATAGTCCGTGTATCATCCATCTGACCTCTTTCAGCTTTATCAACCTGATCTGATTTCTCCGCATCGGGTCGCCGTCAGTTTCCTTTACAAAGTTGACTTGTAATCTAGCTGTTATTTCAGTGTGCCAAAACTTGCCCCCTGTAGAGAAAATGGATTGATGTTTATATGTGCAGGCATGCAGAACGTCGTTATACTCATGGCCATGTAAAAATTAGCTGTTAGAGGTTATCCACTGGCCGCCAGTCTCCGTCAAAATGTGTGGACATGAGAGTTGTTTATCGGGGAAGATAAAATTCACTTATCCGATTCTCGTGCAATGGAAGCATTCGTGTCACAACGATAATTTAAAGCCTGTTCTAGCTATTTCAGCGAAAGGTATGCGGAGTATGACTTAACGATGATACCGGCTGTTTCTTCGGATCGGTTACAATAGTGCAAGAATCACGTGTCTTGGGCACAATAATGGGAGGGACTAATTGAAAGAGTTTGTTGGTTGTTCGCGCACCATAGAAAACAATTATACGACCATCAAAAACAACGTAATCGGTCAGTGGTGCTAATAAACACGGTCGTTTCTAGGTCTGAGTTTTATTGCTTTTGGCTCGAAAAATACATCGATGTTCGCCTTCGGTGCTTGTAGTTCACTTTCCTGTTCATTATTTTGCAAGATTTGATAATGTGTATGCTTATAGATTTTACTGAGCGATACGATTCTCCATAATGTTCATCTCAACTTAAATTCTGTCCACAATTTTAGGGTGCTTATTATCCGAAACAAATCTATTCCGTTCAAGATGTGAAAGAAGTAGTTGAATTCGGTCGTATTCGTGGGATCCGAGTAATACCTGAATTCGATGTGCCTGGTAAGTACGATTCTGCTGGATACTTGTTGCAGTTTGAATTGGTATATCATTGGTCGTAAATGAATCGCTTCATGTAACCAATATTAATGCATCGATCGGATGCCATTTGTTCGAAATGGGTGTGTAAATTTCATTCTTAACCGAGAATGCTGCAAACGAATGTCGGCCAGTTTCACCAAGTGATCTACCAATTGCTTTAGCCATTTATCGATCAAACATTATCACTTCATTGGTATTATGCTTGGTTTACCAACAGCTATTGGTATGCTTTAATCTATGTGGTTAGGTGGACATGTAAACCGGCATGCTGTTGCGCGAGTTGTGCCGGGTGAACAAAAGTCACTATGGGGCCGATCATCTTCTCTCTTCATGTATATATATATGTATCATTAAAAAGGTGAAAAGTGAAAGATTTCGCAAGAGCAAAAGATAAAAAGCAAACATTTTGTTAGGTTCATCACGCGCGTTCTTCAGGCTTCTCCGTGTTATTGACTGTTCGCTATCGCTAATCCGTGAGGTAGTTTATAAGCGAATGGTTAAACCATGAGAAGATTTTACCTGCAGTGAAACAGATCGAAACTAGTCGGCCGAAGGCCGTCGCTTAATCGAAATATATCTCGATAGAACTCGTCTTTGGTCTCTTGGGAGCCGCAATCAGGAAGGGCATACACTGATACGAAGAATAAACAGTGACGGTCCAATTAAACGCTATTGATACGTGCAGAACCGTCCAACCAAACTGCACATAAATGGCTGCTGATTGGGATGCAGTCTAACAGTGCACACTTCCCCCGCATGCTCAGAGGGATTCCAACGGCAGCCTGACCACAAGCTCTCGAAACCAAACCACCGGACACCTGGGCTACGAATAGTGATCACAGTTTGAAGAGTTCTAGCTACGGGAGCTTGTTACTGTGTTTGAGGATGCGGCAGTTGAAAATAGTTAAATGAATTGAACATTCAGAATTAAGTAACAGATCCAAATTGTTTCCTGCCTTTTCGTTAACACTGTCCTCAAATAAGTCCATCTAGTCGCAGTTTTTCGCGACATCTTGCTTGCTCCCTGTATCGAAAAAACGGAAATGAAAAAGTTCTCCCGATAGACCGGATGGTGAGATATTCGGGCTATCGATACTTCTCGGCTGCCCACATCGCAGAAGGAGTTTTTCTTTAGGGGTCCTGACGGGACCCTTTGACTCGAAATTCTCACCTAAGACACAGAGAGGCGTTAAGCGAGCTCAGAAGCTCTGAGCCAGCACACTCTACTCGAAGCACCGGCAAACGCAGTCCTGGTTATCTCGCGCGACGATTGATGCAGCGTGCAGCTTATTGTGCTTGTTTTATTCATGCTTCTTAAACGAATACAGCTAAGGAGACCAGACATTTAGCAGGAGAGTGATTAGGGTTATCGAATAAGAGGTTGGTTTTAACAGCTTCAATACAGCTGGCAATGGCTGAGTGGAAATTTGTTTGCTTCAATCATTTATTCTCCCACTCATTTTATTCCGACAGTTGCCAAATCAAATCGGCTTCCAACCCGGAGAATCAGGTAGTTGCTTCGTCAGGCCGCTACTCAGAGATCTTCAAGGCTTGATTAAATCTTCTTCTCGAAATAAGCTATCCTGCATAGCTCGTTCATACATGAAGGCACGCAAACCTTTACACTATGTCAAGGTGCAGTTTCAGGCCAGTTATAAGACTCACAGTATCTCACAAATTAGTGGAGAGCAAATGTGCTTTCCTCACTGTTTTTTAGTGGTGTTCAGTTATGTAACTGAATCTTCAGCTCAGCCATTTATCAGGAAATGCGAAGCCGTTGGAGTAACCGCGCTGTGGCAATAATGCGTGTTTGGCAGCCTGTGAAGTATGAGGGTCACAACGAGTTAATAAACAAGTTAATATACCATATATATATATATATATATATATATATATATATATATATATGGGCCGATTTGCTGGACGTAACTGCTTTGATGTCTCTATGAATTTTGATGTTTCGGACGGAGGAAATAGTACAATAGGTCGTTTATTGGAACTTTCGTTGCAGATCATACGGGAATGCAAATCCTCTCAAACTGCATTTCGCGTTCAAGTGTTTTAAATGGGATCTGCACATCTTTCGCCAATTATTATTCATCCTCGTGATTTCCGAGCACTTTCATATCTTGGATGTATTCCGCTAGTAGACGTCGGACGTTACTCCGTTTTACTCGAGTAGCGCCATTCTCACCATCACGATTCGGATGGATCTTATTCCCTCTTTGTTAGTCATTCTGAGCAGTTCTGTTCGGTCAGTGCAGGTTGTTTTGCACGTACATCTGAATGAATAGGTAGCTATAGGACTGGCGGACTCCGGAAGAGCGTCTTTTTCAGATTTCTTTAAATTGTCCATCATGTGATATCAACGCTCGATTCATCACTAAAATATCATGGAAGCATTGTAAAATGCTTGCATCCCTGTCAAGAATCATTAGCAGTGCATTTCCTCTGCACCGGAACCGGGACGAACAATTGTGAGTGGAACACCTTAATCATTACAAACTTCGCCGCATGGTGTTCCACCGTTACGAACGTGCCCGGTAGGGAAAATGCCTGCGTCTCAACTTTGCTACCAACATTTGTTCACGTCGGATTCGTCAATGTTCATGTTATTTTGTTTTAACAGGCGTCCAACTGGGTAGTTGGGGTTATCAATAAAAGTGGATGGCGTCTCAACGTTTACTGATGCGTGTACGGTCATTTTAAGCAGCACACAACATTGTCAGTTTACCCAGACCGTAGATAGGCAAACCACTCCGAAAAAGTTTTGAATCTATCATTGATTCATGGGCTGAATTACTTTTGTTTTCTAAAATCATGCCACCAATAACTCTTTGCAGGTGCGCCATTTGGGTTGGTTATTTTTCTCACTACTAGAGTGGCTGCAGTTCCGTTGACCTGTTTGCCGCAAGAATTGTATCTCAGTAAAGCGATTTTCTGTGTAGCTGATTAAGAGTTATCGTCCTTCATCTTATGTTTGATCCACATTGTAGATATGATGGTCCTTTTTGCAACTTGGTTTTAAAACGTTTTCCCTGTCATTTGTGATGTAAACCATGCACTCTCCAGTTAATCCTATCTCATTGGGATCTCGGTGACCGCTGATTTTTTTCAAAATCATTATGAATCCGGGCGTCAACGATAGAAAGTTCTGTGCTCAGGACACACTGCATCTCCTGACTTGTGGGTGTTGCAGGTTTCATTGTGATTTCTCCATCGTTTTTGCTAGCGTTAGATCTGTACAGTGTCGTGAAGATCGTTACGGATAATTGTCCAGGTCTCAAGCATAACCATAGGGTTAAATAGTTTGACTGTAATCGTGAGTCTTACCGCGAGTCTCATTAATCTGGCAAAAGGTTCCAAAAGAACAAATCTTTGTTTGCCACTTTACATCTCCTTTGAATTGTGACTAATATTCTCTGATATCCTGATAAATTCCAATGCCTGATAACTCTCTATTGCTGTGCTTTCAATGTGGTTGTTATTTACACCACTGTTCAGCCGAAAACAGCGCGAATGATGGGTAGTAAGTCAGCAGAAAAGAAAATTTCACGTGAAAGATGCGTAAATGGGGGAGGTTTTTGGAATACAGGTTATTGGTTTGAATAATTTTTATTGGGATTCCTGTTCGTAATTGTTGTCTGACTTTCACCCGGATCCTTGCACAGGTCACACACGCAGCTTGGCTTACAGTACCCCTGGGGTGTTGACAAGTTGCTTGCCCAGCGCAGAAAATCCGACCATACACTTCGGGCCGTTGAATCCGCTAAGTCAGGCCACTTATACTTTTTTGCAGGCCCTCCTCACTGAGGTGTTCAGTGTGTTCAAGGACAAATTTGTGCATCTCGGCGGAGATGAGGTTGAATTCGCTTGTTGGTGAGTATCTTCTTTTAAGATATTTATTCGTACCAAAAATAGAACTTCTCTTTGTTTACATACTGAGTTAATTTTTACAAGTAGTCTTGTAATTTGCATGACCTTTAAACAACCGTTTGAACCTTGAATAATTTTCTTCGTTTAGGGTAGTCGTTTCAAACGAAATCCAATGTTCGTTTGAATTGAGTTGTCATGCAAATTCTGACTATTCCACCAGGCGTAGTTGTGTCGTTGACAACCCAAACTTTTTGCTATATGTTTTGTGATTGCTGCATACAATGCGCTTGGTACAGCTGTGCGACCCTCTATTCAGCTGAAGTCCGTTTGAATGCGCCAGTTTGCTGAATTAGTCTTCCTGCTTACTCGCGTTTTATTTCGTCCCCTTTCATTTCTGCATTTCCATCTTGTGTTGCCCTCAACGGCGATTTTCTATTGTGCACAAATAAAATCCAGTGTGCGTGTGTGTGGAGCAGGATCCTCCATGTTCTTCTTGTCGCTCGGATTCAACTGAAAACAGCGATCCATGCTTTACTCTTCATATATAATCATTAACGAATCATTGGATAGCTGCGTCGCTAATCCTTTCCTGTTATAACTGTTTTGGTTTGACTAATGAATGGCGGATGAATATTGCATATCATTTCTCAGGTGTTACAAAAGAATACTAAAGTGAGACTGACTTCCGTGTGCGTGGATGCAACGAACGGATAGTCCAGCAGAATGAACTCGAAGAAATTCGCCAAGTGCGAATAAACCGCAAATTACAAAATGAGCTCAGAGTCGTAATCGTGCATAAGACTGGAGTATGGATACTCAGCACCGTGTGTTTAAATCCTACCCAGGATTATTTGATTGGATATTTGCATCCGTGTGATGCTGACCATTTTCGTTGTACGCGAATCAGTTATGTGTATTTCTTTGTCTTTTGCATACTGGCGGCTGTTCTCTGGTAGTCGCTTTCCTTCGTTCGGTAGCCGCGTGCCAATTTTAGAAACCATGACCCGGTGCGGACTAAACATACAAACTTTTATAAGAATTACAGTTACTAAGGAAATTCCGATCGAACTATCATGTCCCGTTTCTCTTCATCGTTCACCGTTAAACAGTAAAGCAAGTCCTACTGACCGCTGCCTTTCTTCACAGTTACATGTTTCTATAAAAAGAGTGAGTATACAAGGCGAACAGCGAACGGACCGACACGGGCGAAAAATATAAGAATGCTGCAGTAACCAATACACAGAACACAGTCTGGCTATATAAAAGCACTTTTTGAATCATTCTGATTCAACAGAAAATGACAACACGACCGCCACTGTTTACGGTGCACTGTTATATCATTCAGTATCGGCAGCCAGCTAGTTGTCTGATCTTTCGGGCCCCAACGACGAAGACGCGAGACGCTTAATTTACCTAAATTAGTTGTG
>LUCM01003514.1:70892-87933 GCA_008360955.1 Fasciolopsis buskii | reverse complement strand
GCATGTTCCGTACATCGGAGCAGACGCCAAGGGGTCATTTGTAATGATCTATGTTCTCCAGCTGGCTTCTCCGTATTTTCCAGTTCGAACCCCACATCTTTGGAGTTCGCCTGAAATGTGTTTTGCATCACCACGTCCATGGAAGATGTCCGAGGCGAGAAAATGGAGAAAATGCGGGACACCCTTGTTGAACACCGCCCGTCGTTTCGAATGAGAACTGTGTTAGTTCACTGTATACTCTCAGGTCGAACCAACAGGTATGCAAGTACAATGCTAGCAGCAAGTTTTCAAGGCGACATGCATTAGACAGACTTGCGAGGGCTGTAGTTCCATTCGATGTGTTTTGCATCTTCAAAGTTTTAAGCACTGTTACAAAACTGAACAACAGTAGTATCCAAATTGATACTGCAGGGAGAGGAACTAACGACCGTCGACTGTTTCACTTATCTTGGCAGCTGCGTGACGAAGGATGGTGCATAACAGTGGAGGTGAGCACGTGTGTATGCAACGCTTGAGTGACATACGGTGGTTTGAAGCACTTGGGGCGTCGACCTGATATACACTGAAGTTGGAAGGTCGTGTTTACTATGCTGCAATGCGCTCAGTTTTGTTTTATAGTTGCGAGACATGGAGTTTGTCGCTTGTAAGTTATCGATCATGAATGTCCACGTAGTATCGCCAGGACCGGACGGCTTGACCGCGTGAGTAATGTGGAGGTTCGGGATCTAGTACTAGGTGCCGGTTCTGATAACAATTCATCTCAGCATGTGAAGCGTAGTAGGCTACGTTTGTTCGGCCACGTATTGGGAATAGCAAACGCTCGTGTGCCATGCCGTGCTGCAATCTCCGTTCCGTGAGCAGTGCTTCCTTGCAGTACGACTGTATTGTATGTGTTGGCTACTGAAGGATTCTTATTTTTTCTCACCTGCTTTGGTCCACTCACTGTTCCCCTTGGATATTCTTTCTTTATTTTTTGACATGTAACTCTTGAGGTAAGTCAGGGGACAGTCGCGCTTGCCTTGTTGTTTACTGTTGAAAGATGATGGCGACATCATCTAAAGCCCTCCAGCTAGCAACATATGATGAAAAGCCACTGGATTCGGGATCTTTTTGAATTTCTTTGGCTGTGATTTCCTTGTGGATCGTAGCATTTGCAAAACAGATCACCCAACCGTTAGAATGACTGACACTTCAGGCCAGCTGACGGGTGGTTCATCTGTGCTGCCTTTGGAACATATTATTTTCAGGAAACTGAGTGATGTTGCTATTATAGCTACCCTTGTCGTATAGTTTAATTTCCCGACGGATGATGCGTAGTATAGAATGATCGGATCTCTTTTGTCGAGCCGTGAATCGATAGGAGAATGATATAGGCTGGTGCTGAAATTTTTAAAGCGCCTTTCGAATTTTACGCTTAGTCGGAACACTCGAACTTTGATCTCCATCGCATCTTTATGGCTTTGTTGGCTGAATCACTTGACTTTTCCATGCCACATTGACCCACCATATGGGTTGTGTACATGCGAGTTTTCACTATCTTCAGTTCGAAAATGCAAGAAAATGTAAGCCATTATAAGTTCTACTGCTTCGCATTATAGAGAAAAACTGAAGACTTGAGCATTGATCTGTTTTGGTTAGCGACCCCGTTTTCAACACTGATTTCGAAATATAGTAAATGGTGGAGATTTTCCTGCAATACGGTTTACTGGAGCAAACGGAGCAGAATAGGTTGTGACACTATATGCTTTCGTTTGAATCGGACATTGGGAAAAATTAACCCCTGATATAAAACTCGTCCACTTCTCTAGATAATAGGGTTTTAGTCTTCAGTTAACTTTATTTTGGATTACTTCGTTTTCGCCGCGCGGATTGCAGGTGTTTGTCAATCAACTGCGACGTATAGTTCGCCTCGTTCGACCTCTTTCTGCGACCGACTGTGAAAAGTTGGGGCTGCGTAATACTGAAGATGTTGTGGATGCTTTTGTCAGAGCTAACACGCGTCGGAAGAAGCGAAAGACGTAAGTCTCCTAGGTTTTTCTTTGTAAATTTACATTTTTTGCACACAATGTTTCATTTGTCATACCAAAAGAACATCGAGGTATAACGTAGAAGTTATCACTATGTTATCTCCGGGTTACCTTTCGTCTGAGCATGGTTTTTTGATACTCCTTTTCTCTACTTTCCACTGTTTTGGAAGCCTCTGTGTATATGGCAACCAATCGGCAACACAAACAGGATACAAGTAAAAAAAAGTTTATTTAAAATTGGTTTTCACTGCATTCATTTTGGCGCTGTTTCTCCTTTTTTGTTTTCTATTGGAAACAGAAATTCAAACACGCCACACACTATTCTTGCCACTGATTTCGATTCCGAGTCATCTCAGCGTATTTTTGAGATAACCGATTTGATTTGAACCATGAAAATGACTACTTAAGATGCCGAAGAGATTTTGTTAAACTCTAAATCACACTGGCCCCTTTTATTCGTTTTCGATGTAGACTGTCGTCACCTGACTGTCCCTCCTAAGAAACTAAAAATAAAAAGGTCATTGGATGTTTCTAGTTGTCAGTTGAGTTTCCATTTTGCAAAATAATTAACCACTAAAAACTTACTGAGATTGTAGCAATCACTTGGCTTACTTTTATTATTTCTCGCAAATCCGTGTTCGTATCAAGTTTTTGAAATTTTGGTGAAGGACGAAAACAATAAACGAGAAAAAGGAATGATAATGAAGTAATATGCATGGTTCACTGCATGGTAACTTCTCTACACGAAATTAGCTATCCATCGAAACCCATGATTCCTCTGTGAGATACGTACTAGCCGGTTACCGAAACCGAAGTAGAGTTGAGTGAGACAAACTTATCCCGAGCCTTTGACCATGTGGTGTAACCCACGAGACAGTAGGACGATCTGAAGGTCATGTAACCCACAGGGGACCAGATGCACTCCTTCCCCGCAGATCTCGGTAAGCATATAGCCATATGCTTCGTATGGAGCCCTTGGTTGATTTGAATCAGTGTTTAGCCATCTTTCTAAGACTGACCGCCGACGATCAGTCAACCTGGTGAAGAGCGACGGGCGTTCGCCCTTCATCCTCGCACTTTAATGGGAACAACTCCATCACGAGACGCACGACTACCTAAGGGTATTGCGAGAGGCGTTCAAGGAGTGTGTCCGACTTGGATCGTGAGACGCTCAGTCCTTACAGTGCTGAGGTATGTGAAGGCAAAGCAGTCCTCAGGCTTGCATTAAGGAACATGTTAGTCTTTCTTATGCGTAGCCCTGTAGCTGATTAGAGATCGTCTTGGATTCACAAGACCATTGATCGGCTTCAGTAACCAGCCTATCGTTTTAATGACACTTCTCATGCTCTATGATGCTACAATTCATTACGATAGTTCCCTTTCATTTTGCTTCAGTGATGTTATTTGGGTCTGCACCTTGTCCGATAAAAAGTTCCGCGATCCGGTGTACGTAAAAAAGCACATCCTGAACAAACACATGGAGAAAGTTGAAGCTGTGAAGAAAGACACCGTGAGTTTTTTCTTGAAAAGTTGGCTTCGTCAACTTTTATCCGTAACTTTTCGAAAGCAGATTGCTTTCAAATATTTTCAAGTGCTTTACTATAGGCTTTTGACCATTGTGCTTTTGCCGATGGAATGAATCGGTTGGTGGTAATTATGGTGAATAAATTTTACTTTCCGTTTACCGAAGCTTAGGTGTGAGCTGGGATCTCAGTGTGACACGAAATTTAATTGATATCGTCGCACATGACTGAAAGCTTTCATTGCATTGGATCTATGCTGATGTCTTGTTATCTTTTACAGGCACTTTTTTTCAACAATTACTTGATGGATCCCATGCGTCCACAGTTGCCACTGGAACCACACATATCCTCAAAGAGACGACGATCTCGCTCTAAAACAGACTCGCTTCTACAAAAGAATGTCCAGTCAAATGAACCTACGTCGACACACCCGACTATTTTTGGAAGATTTCAAGACACAAAGCGTACAGCCGCGGGACAAGGCCTTCAGTATTGGCCTGCAGAACGACGCTTTCCATCCACGTCATTGCAGCTTTTCAGCAGAGATCACGGTCCTCCAGGAATTATGAGTGCAACTCGACCGTACATCCGAATGCCTTATTTGCAGTCTCGTTTGCCGTTTCATGTTCAGCGGGGTCGGTATCCTAGTTACGGATCAAACTATCCGGGAACAAGGTATGTAGTCCTCGAACGTTGTGTAAACCTGTGCTCGTCTGTTCTTTATCATTGTGTTGGGATATTTTCATGCTTGATAAATAGAAGTCATCTATCAGTAGGGGTCGATCGCTGTGAGGTAACGGACAGTAACCGTGCAAACCAGTGACGGATAGGTGCAACATCATGTGATGAAGTTCAACAAACCGTTCAGAGCCTGCCCGGTAGCGTAATGGCTAAGGCGTTCGACTCACAATCGTTCGTCCCGGGTTCGCGTCCCAGTTGGGGCGCGGTGGATATGCACTGCTGATGATTCCTAACAAGGATGAAACAGCTGTACAGTGCTTCCATGGTTTCTTTATGGTGAGTTGAGTGATGATATCACATGGTGAATTATTTCATGTAAATAGAACAAAACCAAGATTCTTCGACGGTTTATCATGTATCAGTGCTCGGCTTACTGCTGAGGATTGAATATTCCGAGGACTTACTGGAAATTTAAATATCCGTCGCCGTTGATGGAAATATTGCTATTTAATAACTTGAAGGTAGTCACTGACTACATGCTCAAAAATCCATGAATAGAACTCATCTCTGGTGCCTTAGCATACGCGGTTATTCGTTTTGGATTTACAAGAAAGCCGAATGAGCTTAGTTAGCAACTTGCAAGAAAATGTCATAGTTTCTTTAATGGAGTCGACTGAAAGCACAATAGTGTAACGAAATACACACGGTGTAACAGTGCAGGTTTTGTTCGAGTACTGAAATGGCGGCTAGAGGAAGCATGTATTTTCGTATAAGGTGGCCGAAACAGTAAGCCGATCGCATGTTGCTACCCACAAGCTTGATTACGATCCATGCACCGATAACCGATAAGAACATGCGTCATTGTGTGCTGCAAGGCTGTCTGCATTCTTTAGTACTAAATGCAGAAAAATGCCCACAATGAGTGTTTATGAGGCTAAAGCGTTCAGACAGCAAAAATCATTTGAACTGATATGGTTATATGGTTTTTTTAAGTAAGAAGTATATACCTGGCTTTACAGCGCATAATGGAAGCTGCATGATGACTAGGTATTATTTTGTTAATCGGAATGAGTAGTCTATACAACCTATGGATTAGCTGATAGAATGGTTAGTCGGCTGTGTGAGTTTATCCAAGTGAGTCAGACAAAAGCGGCAATTGCTCCGTCTGCGAGGGCAGTCGGTTTCTTTCAGTCTCTACGATCAGGATACATCATTCATTGGAACGAGTATCATATTTAACCAAGTAAACAGCATGATAACTTTTGATACTCTTAATATGCTTCGTTTTTTACTGTTTGGTCTTGACCAGAAGAATGAGTTTCCATAGTAAGTCGTAATCCCTAGGTAACAAAGTCTCTGATCACTATAGACAGTTGCTGAATCGTATAATTGGATTCACATTCGGTAGTCGTTGCTTGCTTGGATGAGCCCACATGTCCGTGTATTTTCTGCCTCTGATGGATTCTTTTCAAGCATATGCTTAGACAATGAACGCACATGATTCCGCGATTTATCCTCTATTTCCTTTAGACCAGAAGCACATAACGCAGACGCTGTCATGTGGAGCTCCGAATACACCATAGGTATTGTCGGTACACGTGCAAAATGACGTACTCATGCTAGCTTATGTAGACTATAGTGTTTGACTAATGCTTTTGAGTCAGAAAGCTGTCACAGACTTCTGATTGACTTATTAAATTCTATGCCATATTTTGATGCAACGTGTCACTACTACTAGTACATCCCTACTTGCATGTTGCGATTAAGTTACCTTCTGTTGTTCATCGTTTTCCACTACATACTGAGTTACAGGACATCAAGGTTACCAAACTTGGAAGTAGCATAAACCTTTTATCGATGCCTGGTAAATGCAGTTTGCTCCAGCGGAAGGTCAAAGTTGCCGCCCACAATCGATCGTCTCAAAAGGTTCAAGTATTCATTCTCTCAATGCGTCCTTTAGTTCTTGCTATTGAAGTACGAAATCATCCGTTATTATTTGTTAGTCCACGATGCTAATCGTTGCTCCAAGTTACTGCTTCATTGAGAGAAACGACTCGTCGTCTATCACAGGCGAGATCTTTTTGTTGCTCGTTGAATGGTGAGACTTTTATCTACTTCCTGGTCTTTCGGTAGAATTTATTCAGCATCCTACTCAACGTATGATGTCATTCACAGAAACCATTTTCGTACACCAGACTATCTCAGAAATAGAACCGGTCATATTGTGCACATCACAAGAACTTAGTGTGATCATGTAACGTTGTTGCGGGTACTTAACACTTGCCCGAAGCCGCCCCCAACAACACCTGTATTCAAGTGTTTCAGCCACCTGACTTGACTCGTCCAGTTTTCTGTATTCAGTGCTCTCATTCTTATCGCTTGTCATGCGTTTCCGTCAGTAGACAGTACATTATATATATATAATATATATATATAGTATTATCTGAATGAGTGGACAAAATTTGCCCGGAAGCACACGACCGGTTTCGCGACTATTGCCGCTCGGCAGGTGTACGTACCCGGTACTCTGTTGTCCAAACATCCTTATGCATGTACACTCCAAATTGGTATGTCTCAGTAGAATGTAATTTGTAACGTGAGGAATGTGCGTGGTGGGTGGCACTAGTCCATACATTGTGGAAATGTAATGTCTATTTCTCTATTGCAGTAACTAAAGATAAAAGTGAACAGATTTTCGTTGTTCATTTTATGGGCCTGATGTATATTTTCGAATTAGTCCATACCAACTTTTACAGTTGATTGAAGTCGGTTATGTAAAGATCCATTTTGTCTCATTGTGATTTTCAGACAAGGATTTCAACGTCGTCCTTACGTGGACTTGGACGCACCGTGATGTTTTGGTTGTTCCCAGTGAATCATTAACATTGTTTAAACGAATTTTCATAAGCCTAATAGATACCCATAAATTGCTGTATTATATGAACCGGTGTTTTCTCTGTCTCAGCCTTTTTGTAATACAGAAGAAGGCGCATGATATCATTATACTGAACACCCCTTATTGGACTTTAAACGGATTGTACTGGGAGTTGTAGGTAAAAGTGCTTTCTTGGTCTGGGAGAGAATCAAAGGGATTAAGCTCGGCGTGGTATAATCCTTTGTCATTTATGGAAACCGGACCACTTTTGTACGTTAGTAAGTTGACAGTTACTAAAACCTTGTAGCCCTAAAATGGTGCTACTGAAGCCATTCCGGCTGGTCCTTGACCCATTTTCGGCAAACCATCTTTTGGAGGTCCCAGGTTGGTCATATTTTCCGAGTGTTGTTCCTCATTGTCAATTCGAGACCCCATTGCCGTGGCAGCATTAAACGGGGATGTCAGATTAATGTTCACCTTTACCGGAACAATGCCAAGATTCACGGGCGAGTTCATTTCTTCCACTAGCCTTCGTTGACATGTGGACCATAGTTCATTGTATGCCTGCCAAGAGGGGGCGAAAAAGGTAACGGAGTCAAGCGTATCCATAAAATTATGACGTAACAAGGAAATGAGTGCATGCTGGGCTTCATAACTTGTCATCTTTCACTTTAATCCATATCTAGCTACATTTGCGCTTCTTTAAATCCGGCCAAAATTTAGTTGACCCCAGATTTCACGTCTTTCCTCTGTGGTAATGGTCAATAAAAAGATGAGGAACTTAACCAGTGGACTGGCTCGTATAGGTCCACCTTGACTGTCAGGTTGATGTCCATAAGGTCTCCCGAAGCGGTAGTTGGAAAAAGCGGTGGTATTTCTGTGTTGCAGTCATTTGCTTTTTGTTTTCGAAATCTTCGCTCCCTTTTGGTACTTAAGCTTACAAACTCTCAGTCGGTCTTTCACTGTTTGTTGTTCTCTTTTTATTAGACAGTGTTGTGAAGCAAAAAACAGGACCAAAACACGTTTGTGCAAGGTTAATTGAACTGAACTAAATGCATTGGTTTTTGGAGACCTTGACAAATATTTTTATTGGGTTCTAAGGCCGTTGCAACAATGGCGTCGAATCCGAGCTGGGATTGTTCTTACGACACCTTCAATTTCGTACCACGCACATTATAGATCGGTTTATGCCAGCTGAGAAATGCGAATTATACCTTCATTGTCGGTGACCTGAAGGATTCTACAGTCATTTCCCTAACCGCCTCAGCGGTACGGGTCCATTTTAGCCAATAAAAGTGTATGGGGATTTTCATGTTTTCCATCAGAGCCAAACGCCAAAGAATGAAGTGAACTGCGGCTGACTGAGGGGGGGTGAACATCGAAAACGGTTTATTCTAAACTGAAATCCGAGAAGCACGCCTAGACCAATAGTGTTATGGTCGTATCAGTAATGAAGTAAGTCAACTTTCATCACTGACGAACAAACTGGAAATTCCCGGGAGCCCGTTTTCTTGAAAGTCAGTCACCAGCTCCGTTCACAAAATAGGCATTTGAATTTCAGCTTACTTCTTAATTCACTGAGTAACCTCTACGTAAATTTACAAATGTACCGTTGGTGGAGACAGTATACCATTGAGTAAATTGCGAAAAACTCCTTACGGCTCCAAGACTCCATCGGACCAACGCTTTTGTAAAACCACCAGTCTGCTTTTATATTTGGTTTAGGTCTAAACAGGGATAGTTCAGCATCTTTGATCTTAGCTACCAAGGTTAAATCATCTAGACATGGAAGATGAAGATCTACTGAGTGTGACAATTTTCGTGGAAAGGAAAACATGATGACTTACTCTTGATTGGCTACAGCGGCTAGTTATGCCGTGTAATCAGTAAAGGTGGTCCTCCTACCAATCATTCCAATTGAAAGTGTCTCAATTAACCAGCAGAAAGCAGTTCTTTAAAAGTGGAGAAATTCTGCAATAACTTCGGCATAATGTTAACTGGTGGCGAAGTTTCTGATAACGAGAGACCCTTGTTATCGTCGTCGTAAGCTTTGCACTCACCGTCCTTTGGTTGCACCTTAGTTGACCATCATGGTGTTGCTGTGATACACCGATGAGGAGCTGGCGTCAGCACTTTGACTTGACGCTCCGGCGTAAAAGGATTAAAAACATGCCCGAACTAGTATTTCATTCGGTTCAAAGCCTCCGATGAACTGGAGGTATCGTTTTTTGGCGTGAGAAACCAAATTGAAGCGGCGATAATGTTTCCCGAATGCACCCTCTTCACTGCTGTCAGTTCGTCGAACTTCCATTTAATTTACCCAGCGACGTCATGCACCACATCATTCCGTTATTCAGAAAACGACGAATAGGAGCGAAATGCTTCAAGTAAGCCAACACTAAGCATGCTTCGGACACGCGTGCTATTTTTCCCTTAAACTTCATTCAGGCACGCGATCTGCTTTGTCGATAGTGCCAGAAGCATCATAAATCATTAAGGGGTGAATTTCCCATTTCGATAACTAGGTAGCACTACTCAACTCGCCCGGTAATACCAACTATAATGTTTTCCATGCAGGAGCTTCAGTGAACTGAAGTTTGAGTTAGTCAAACTGGGCAATCTGTGGTGGACACTGGAAAACTGATTAACATAGAAGAATGCACCATATATCTCGTGTGGAGCGGGAGCAGCTGTTCTTTACCCCACCTCTGGAATTATGGTGGGATTTATGCCATCCTTTCACTCGGGGTTTGATACCATTGTGTTCGATCAAATTTTCACCTTCAAAACGCTACTAAACAAGATTATAGCTAGTATCTCTTTGGGTACGAACTTCAGGTAGGTAATGGGAAGCCGAATAGGTAAAGCCTCGGTTGCCATCTTGGTGGGCTCGGTGTTTGAAAGATTGGGTAAGGAAAATGAAAACAGGAAATAAGCGTACTAATGAACTTCAAAGCTCTTCTTATGCGCATTACGTAAGTTGTTTTTTTTTGCAAACAAAAACCGTTTGCTTTTGACGCGAGTTAATATATAATTATATCTTGCTCGGTTTCCTTTGTACCAAATTGTTGATTGCTTAAATCAAAAGCTTGCCGTTTTTGATTGTTTGCAAGGAGAATTACAGTTTCCTGTCCATATGTAGTCCATAGTGGCGTAATAATGATTATCGTCATCGATTTTTATAATCTTTCATTCTAAACCGTCTCCGTAATGCATATTCAGATTCGGGACTCTTGTGTGCATCCGTATGCCGTCGTATCATCATGTGGTTAACTCTCACTAGACTTTGAAACTTTGTTATGTGTCACTGTCAGAGATGATATTTCCGGACTCGTGTATCAGCTACTTTCGAATAATCCTCCAGGCTTCATGATTACGTCACACTAATTCTCGATATAAGTGCGATAGCATTGGACTTTGGGTTTCATCTTTGCTAATGATTTTACATTCTGCCGTTAGCAGACTAGACTTTGCCTTTTCCAATATTAGGAAAATTTGGTAATTAAAATGCCTGGGGAGGATTGTATGTGATTTCCTCATAAAGAACGTTACGCGATCATTTTATCGTAAAACTGTAGTTAAAGGCTCTTCTGATTGGGTTTGTAGGATAAAATTCGTTTCAGGAATGGAGTTAGCAAACTTTGCTGCGAAACCATTAGTTATGGGAACCTTTTGGTTTGGTCGTTATTTACCACTCCAGAATTAGTCAGCATGGAAATATACACCGATTCATTTATCCATCTCTTACAGATTGTATGGTGGCTCAGTTGGTTTGAAAACCAGAATGGCCTACTTCGTCATTATGGCGATCCGTTGACAACGAAGCGGTTTCGTAAATCTGATTTATTATATAGTATAATGATATGAGTAAGCCGAACCCTTCGATATGGAAGACGTACCTTTTCGAAAGGAACTTCCAGTGTATATACGAGAAGTCCGGAGTTCTTCTAATAGTTGTTCAAGTAAAAGGCATCTGATTGTGAGAGTTCCAGTCTCTACTGTGAAGCTCGTCTAGAATCCCGATTTCAATCTCCACACTAATGATCAGCACTAACTCCCAGACGCATCAGAAAGCGGAAGGTTAAAATATCTCTCATTTTCGCACAAACCGGCAGTGACAAAAAGAACGTTGTGGATTCTAGTGGCAATCCTAGGTTCAAGTTTTCCGAGAGCATTTTCGTTGCTACTTTGACTACTGATAATGATGGTGGTCGTTAATGCGATGTACTCTTATATAATGACTGGCGAATGGGAATACCATCATTTTACATTTACAAATTCGGAAGTGTCCAGATTTTTCAATTATGCTAGATTACAGCTAATGGCACTTTCAAATAGCAATTTCGGACTAAGTGGTCGATTTCGGTTTGACTTTTATGAATTACAGCATTGCCGTGATTGAAATGGCACAAAGAAGTAACGAATTTTACCTATTTTATTGGGTCCTGTTTTGCAAGTACCCTTCTGTTTATGGTGCTATCTTGATCTAGGACTTAGTAATGATCAATTCAGCCTTTTGCAGAAGAAATTGCGTTTCTCATATTTTCCTGTTGATTCGCCTTTAGTTGAATCTGTGGGGTAGTTGCCCCAGCCTGGCGATTAATGGAGTCACACTTGTGGCTTCGCACACCTTCACGCTTCAGTAGCAGACAAGTATGACTGAGTTATTTCTGCTGTACCAAACTGTTTTGAAACAAAATGAATTATGATATGCTTGAGTGGGAAGCGAACATTTAGATCTAATAAACGAGTCACTGAAATTAGAACAGATATGTAAATAACTTTCACACCTTTTAATCGGGTTTCTGATTGGTGCATCGGACTTTGCAAAGGACTTTGTTTAACACTGATCGAGATTTCTTTACTGGACGCTGTAGCGATTCACTAGCTGGATCTCTTAGAGACTGGCGCAGTGACAGAGAAAAGTGACCTAAAAACAGGAGTATGGGAGGTGCAGTTGAACAGTCGCCTGCGAATTCATCCCCCAGGGCATTTGGTGAAGAGCGATTCTGAGAGACCAGCAGATAGTTGCAGGCTGTGGCGAACGCAGCACGGGGTTTTTTGGACGCTGTCGACAGTGGCATATGAGTCTAAGCCATCCAGCTAGCGTTATTCCGTAGCATAGTCGGACTGGCAACACCTTGTGTTTTTGGCGGCTTCCCGCTGGAAACCAATGAAGGTGGGGCTGATTTGATGGCATTGATGCTGAAATTGGAACCGTACTGTCTGGGCGAGTACAGAGAGACGTACAAACGTTTTATTTCTTATCGGCATCCAATTAACTGAACAGTCATTCGACTCATGTTTGTTGTCAACGAGAATTCTCGCATGATCTTGTGGCTTTCACAACTGCCTAGAGGAGAACCTTGTATGTGACCGAACTGAGACAGGTTTAGTCGACTCCGCTGTGAAGAAGGAGCTGCTAAGGACTGCGAATGCCACACTAGAATTCACCAAAAACCCGTACTGGAGACTCCGTTAAAATGAAAGGGTATTTTTGCTAAACTGTTGATGAAAGAAGAATAAATCGGATTCTAGCTTAACACCGGGGCATCTTTGAAAATGCTGCTGCGAATGCTGTGCTGAACATCAGATGGAGATCGACGGAGATTACGTTCGTCATGTGGCATGGTGCTAAGGTTCTTCCAAAGGGAGAGGCAAAGCTCCAAGTTACTACTCCGGGGAATGGTCAGTCTCGTGTCATGAACTCGGTGGCCCTCGATCTGAATTACGTCCCCATTCGCTGCTGAAGATGATGCTCCTGCTTCGACTTGTCAATCGACAGCCGCTTCTATCTCCCGTTTTTGCTAGCTCAGAGAGATCGGCCAACTTTCGTTTATAAGACCAAACAAATTACTTTATATTGGTTTTCTCTGGGTAACACTCAGTGGTCCACCCGTCTGCTAGCCAATTCGGCCCATTGCGAATAGCTCGCCTTATCATGTATTAGTTTCTCCCAGGTTTTTGATTAGCGTAACCAATGCGATTTTTCTGACATGTCCCAATCTTCGGTCAGGCTAATGGTTATGAGGATTCATCATCCACTACCCTTACAGATCCTAACAGAACGACGAATGGTAACATTATCATTTGGCATCTTAAAATTCGAAATTGTCCTGATTGTCCGAATAATGATTCCTTTCAATTAATGACACTTCAGGATATTTTTTCTTATTCACTGGTCGACTGTGAGCTTGGTTTCGTCAAGAAGCTGGTCACTTTGATCTGGATAGTGTATCGGTCGCCTTAGGGGAGTACGCATCGGCGACCACGATTCGACAATTCACCCTTCAGGTAAGTTGAAACTGTTGCATAGTGGCCTTGATGGAAACGATTCCTACGTCTTCAGCGCTAATCTCGTGAGTAACTTTTACCACTTGGTAATATAAAAGATGTCTACAAGTAAATTGAATTTTCTGTAGTGTTTCTAGTTTTGCCACGATGTCGGCTGGAAGAGAACCAAATAGTGCATTTTAAAGAATATCGAAGTATTAACTGCCTTCGATTGCCAGTCTATTTTCCTATAGGAATCACTTTTTCCTCATCAAATTAACAAATAAATTTGAATGCTTCAATCAGTGGTACGTTAGTAAATAGAGAGATGATGTCCAAAGAAAACGTTTACTTCCCTCCGTGTTTGGATCTTTTATGGTAAACTGTTCTTGAGCTAATGTTTTACGGGCTCCAAGAGGCCTATTATCCACTGGGCTCTCACATGGTAAACTGAATTTGTCTTCGAAACAAAGAGGCCGAGTGGCAACCCAGGTTTGGGAAATTTGGTTAGCTCAAGTAGTCGACCTTCAGGACAACGATTTTTGTCGCCAGGGGGATACAGTTACCATAGTATCACCACTTGGTTCATTTTCAGCCGGCATCTTCACGGAGAAGCTAAAAACATTACTGCTGCGCATCAATCGGTCTATTTGACCATTGTTGTCACTATATGACTAACGCAACAAATCGTTCTGTTGAAAATCGAAAGCAACACAGCAAGTTAAAAAAGTAAATCCACCCAGAAGACAAGAAAAAATCTCTACTGTTTCTAGGCGTCCATCCAATCAGACTTCGTGAGGGCTCAGCACAAATGAAGCCGCACCACAAACGACTTGGGACGGTCAATATATCAACTTGTAGTTTCCTTCTAATTCTCTGTAAATGTAATCCGTTATACTGTCCTATATATCAGGTTCTCTAGAATCAAAACTGTCACACGAGGGAACATTCCGATAAGTTTTTGGAAAGAAACTGAACTGAAAGGGCAAGACCAAGTTGATGTGAAGCCGCTCCCTATAAAACTTCCGACAAACATGATTTTGTGACGGTTATAGTCGGTAGAGTTCTGAATGCCATAGTAAAAGTAATTTTCAACCCCTCCGAAATCAGGTATATGGTCTCTGCGTACCCCACACTTCATTGCAGAAACGAGGATAAGCTGCCCTTGTTTACTTAATCTATGATTATTTATCAGCTCACGTGCGTTTGTGATGCTAGTAACCTGGGCCGAAAGACATCAAAAAACATAATCTACACTGGGTCATAAATGGAGGGTAAAAAATTCCCTCAATTCCAGTTGTCCCACATCTGGTAGAAACCGTTAACTCGATCGCTACCCAGTTTGACTTCTGAACATTTTGCCGAGTATCAGAAACAATTAGGCTTCGGATACTGTCAACTGCGCTGACAGTTATCATTCGTCTACCTAAACCCGAATTCTAATCGGGACGAAAATTAGCCCAAGTATTACGGCTTTCCTTGCCGGCAACCGATAATGTCACACAGGCGACTAGAGAGCGACGCAAACTAACCGGCTATGGTCAAACGGATAGGGTCGTGGCGTTTGGACGGGTTCCCATCCTCCTACCGCCGGTCAACTCCCCCCCTTGGCAGTTCTTTGTCAGTCTCACCTCCTTCCTGAAAACTGATGTGCATTGTCATTTCATATTAATATAGAAAGTAAAAAAGATTAATAGATTAGATCTTTAAGTTACTTAATCGGTTGTTCTCCGATAGTAACTGATTCACCTACACTCTACCATCCTTTTTCTTTTACACTGACTGAATAGAACATTTTAAAACTTTAATTTTTCATCGCAACACTCATCTAAATGCTGATATGTTAGCTTGTGAATGAACCTATAGGAAACTTATGTTCGCCCACAGCCTGCTTCGATCCCATTGCACTGTGCTTTTTGCCTCCGGATGTCTGCAGAAGCGCGCAATGATGGGCCTGTGAATAATGGTGGAAGGCGAACGGGTGTAGTAAGACGTTCGGTTTTTACAGGAACTGATTCAATGAGGCTTTGAGCAAGCTAAAATCAGCCATTTCATTATTGGAATTATGTTGCCCTCAAAACCACTTCCCTATGAAAACCATTACTCGTACTTGTGTAACTTACTGCATTTCATCAAATCCTAAGAGGTTCGAACTTACTTTGCCCATTCGCATCACCTCGTATTGTAGCTCGTCTATGACGTCGTTCTTTTTTTGAAGCAGGTTCTGAAATCAACAAGATGAATGCTTTCTTCATGAGCACGTTCCACGGAGTCACTGTGATGATAGCTTTATATGAAGTCTGGTTAAACTATGCATGAATTCGATTACGTTACTATAGCTCAGCTGCTTGCGATAAAATAATTAAGTGAATTTCAGGAAGTGCATTTTAAAATGTACCGAAACTATGCGGCATACATTTTTATTATAAGTTTGGAATGTAAAAGGTGGAGCCGTCGGTAAAGAAATAATTTAGCTGACTTATCGATTATTTCAGACAAAATTTTTCAATTATTTTTAGAACCGAAGTTTTTCATTGTTATTACATCATGAATCCATAATTCTCCATGTTTCAGTTTCCGCTGTCGAGTGCAATGTTCCTAAAAGCATTTTGGTTAAGCATTTCTATTTACGGCTCATCCGGTTTGAGACAAGAGCCAATGGGAGATTAAAGCGCTGTAAAATGCACAGTGCTATCTCATATACTCGTCTTGCGTTCAGTGCGCTATTAGATGTGAGCTCCATATCAATGTAATTCGCATTTTGTAGAGCAATATCAGGTCTGTAGAATAGACGTTTTTGATGTACCAAACTGAAATTGACTACGTAAGAGAAATGTACATCGTAGTTATATGTTATTATTTCCTGGTAGTTAGGTGAATTATGGTCTACTTTTCTCTAGATATTAAGTAAACACACGTGTTTATACAAACAAATTTAAAACGAATATTTTTACAGATCACATATCACCGGAATCATGGCGCAATAGGAGAGCGTCGGACAGATTATAAAAGAAAGGAAGAAGAACCACTCTACAGAGCTCGGCTTTAACAGAAAACCAGCCTCCAATGTACCATTCAGACGCCGTTACTTAACGAAGTTGTGCGTTAGAATCGTCGTCAATGACCACAAAGTTCGCCGAATCCACCCTTTTGATTAAACGGAATTAGTCTAAATAGAAATCGTATTTGGCCGCAGGGAAGCTACAATCAGCTGACGTAAACCCAGATACGATGGGCAAATAACAGCGCTCCAATGGGCAATACTGGCACGTACACAGCAGTGCAAACAGTTTCACAGAACAAAATCAGAATAACATTAAGTGGCGAACAAGTGCATTTTCAGTGATCCATAATCGACCCCTAAATCACATTGATTGTGGCCAGTTTCAACTGAAATAGGAAAAGGGAGTGGATGAATTAAGAGAATAAGTCAAGAGTAGAAAAAGGAAGGTAAATACGCGATCCAGATTTAACTCTGGACGAGAAAAATGAGTATCACTAGCCTAACTGTTCTCCCTTGGGTCGGTACGGAGTGGACCCGTGGAGGTTTGGTGCTTGAACGAATCATTTTCGTACACAAGGACGGATCACCCAATCGAATGCTCACAGCCTCCGAAATTGAAAGGATCCAATAATTTAACAACCTTGAGTGTACATGTTAG
>LUCM01003514.1:45832-70095 GCA_008360955.1 Fasciolopsis buskii | reverse complement strand
TATACATACGCATATATATATGTATATATATATATGCATCTTCACACATGTATATATATAGGAGGTCACCGAATGATGTTCATTCTAGTAGCTCAAGATCGTATTGGTTTGTTCGATGAGCTAGACAATTTGATTGCAGACGTTTTATCACAAGCCGAGGTGACATCATCAGGGCTATGATATTGTGTCGAGGGTCTGGTTACCATCGTCCGGCTAAATGGGTCACCTAATCTTTAGTCGGTGTTGATTGGCTGCTCTGGGTGAAGTGGTAGGATAGAGATGCTGCCCGGTTGCTTGTTCACTTTCGTCTACTGTTGACGTGTTGTGGGCTGAATCAGCGTCCGTTTCGATTGTCTTGTACTGAATTGTCCTTTGATCGGATTGATAAGTATGCGTGGTCCAGATCGACGTGTCTGTTTATCAATCTTTCCGACGGGTGCTATGCTTCGAGAAGTTCCCTCGAATGCTTTGTTCTACCCTGGGCGATAATCCTGAAGTTTTCGAAGTTGAACCTGTGACCTTCTCGAGTTTCGTGAAAGGATGTCTGCGTGCCATCATCGTACCCACCAGCTTTAACCGCCGACCACCCATGAACCATCCACAAGCGTGGAAAATCACGAAACAATTTGGTGGACGCATAGTGCGAATGATGGTTCTGAATTCTCATGAAAGGCAACAGACGTACGCGGAGGTAATCGAAGAGGAGAAAGAAAAAAGCAGATCCGTAATAGGTGAACAAAGAATAGGACGGATCGAGGCGGGCACTGATCGTCTTGCAGCAACCTTAGACTAACGGGAGGGTCTCAATCGCACTAAAGCTCAAAATTTTGACATGCAGTAGGGACACTGCACAGTGTGATGCATGGATCAAAAATTTGTTGCATCGTGCTATCATCGGAATAGTAAAAGAGCTACTAATCAAATAACTAAACTTTATTGTTGAAGGCACCAATAAGGAGTACCAGGCTGAGTTGGAACATACATTCAATGTCACCGGAATCTCTGACGAAACAAAACAGCAAATCCGACAGTCCGCCGTCCCGGCTCTCACGCGTAACACCGAAACGACAACGATCTCGAAACCAGAAGAAAGAACACTACGAAAACTAAAAGAAGAACCGGATATAATTATTCTTCCGGCAGGTAAGAGTCGAGTCACAATCTCTATGGACAAAACAGAGTAAATAGAAAAAGTAAAAACACTGCTACAAAATACGTCGGCTTATCGAAAAATTAATGACGATCCAAACAAGGGCTTAAGGCAAAAATCAACGCAATACTAAAGTGATTACAAGAACCATATCAGATAAGCAAGGTAGGGCACTGGAGACTGAAGACCAATAACTCAAACGTCACACAGTTATGTGGACTAACAAAAATTCACGAAGTTGGAAGATACCTGAGATCAATCGCCGCACTAACGGGAAAAATCAACATACAACCTGGCCAAAAGCATATGGAGGCGACTGAAACTGTTCATCACAGAACATGAACATTCAATCAATAATGCCTTGCAATTCTTAGAGAACGTCACGGAACAAACAATGTAGAGAATGAAATCCTGATCTCTTTCAACATCGTCTTTTTTCGCATCGAAACCCTTAGATTTGACAAGAGAGACACTACAATAACTTTCAGAAGAACAACAATAAAGCGAACAACGGAAGTCCAGCAAAGTATGCGAACTGGTAGAATTATGCCTGCGAGCATACTTCAGTACAAGCCAATCGACACGGACGCTGATTCAGCCCACATGTCAACAGTAGACGAAGGTGAACAAGCAACCGGGCAGCATCTCTATCCTACCACTTCACCCAGAGCAGCCAATCAACACCGACTAAAGACTAGGTGATAAAACGTCTGCAGTCAAATTGTCCGGCTCAGCGAACAAACCAATACGTTCCTGAGTTACCAGAATGAACATCATTCTCTAACTTCCAATATATATATATATATATATATATATATATCTTGACAAAATATTTTCACTATAGGAAGGATTGGATTAGTCATTGTAAATGACTAATCCAATCCTTCCTATAGTGAAAATATATTGTCAAGATATATATAGTGATGTAATGGCATGAGTACGAATCACTGAAAACGAGCTTGTTCGCCAACTTGTGTTTTCTCAATGTGCTCAGTGGTAATTTTCAAGGAATATATATATATATATATCAAAATGGCGTAAACCACAACATTCAAGTCCTGCTTTGTATTTGATGGCGATTAAAATTATTCATTTTTAGTGTGTAATGCGTTTTTGCAATTGACATACATCATGGTAACTTCCTATCCACCTGGGTTAATCATCGGTGATTCTGAATGCAGTTTATCATGTTGCAATACTTAGGCAGATTCATTCAGATAAATTGATATGGAAGCGTTTTCAGCTCATAGGTATATGAACCATAAGGTCCATTTCGTTATCATTTGCATAACAGTTACTGGACAGTGAGTATTTAGTTGCAATTATATTCTATGGAATGAGCGGATTTTCGTCGTTAGGACCTTGATAAGTATCGCCGTGTAATCAGATACTTTTGTCTATTGACGTAAATCTGGCGGCCTTGGTTTTCAGAGTGGCGTTCCCCTCGGTATTAAAAGTATCACACATCGCATCATATAAGTGGATGGCCCATTCTGATTTACTGAGTAATCTTCGCCCACCGATTTCGAACCTACCTCTATTCAGACGTAAGTGGTACGAATATCCTAAAGAAATTACTTTGACGAATCGGAGCACACCACCAAACAAACTGAATCACTCAATATTAAGATGCCGGTAGACTAATGAATTTTATTTAGTTTAGTTAAGATAACCCAGAATTCTTTTTAAATTATTTTTTTCATACTGGCTTACCAAGACCATTTGGCCGATCTTGACAGGTTAAACTAGTAGAATCGGGACAAATAAATGATCGCGCTAAAACTATAAACAGGTCTTTCGATTTCACAGCAACGGCTATCACTACATAAAGCTGTCCATTTAAATGGATAAACAACAGTATTTCTGCTTACCTCTAAGTGCTTCCTAGCAAGATTCACAGAAGCTTGATCTCCTTCGAGTGAAATCACCAGCTGGTTGATTTGAGCTTCGCGTGCCTCGAGAATTTGAGCAAGATGCTTCAATTTTCGTTCAACCAGTAAGGAGCGCAAGCTCATGCGTTGTTCTACTTCTAGTAGGATACGCTCAAACTGCACGGCTAGAGTGTTCCGCATCTTGTTCAGCTGCCGAGTGAGAACAAAAGAAGTATGAAGAAACTATCTTAAGGTAAACGGAATTTTAGAAGCTTATTTTCGCTTTCGAATTTTCAGCTTCGTTTTCGTTTTCCTTTGGTTGCTACTGTATTAATCCCATGCTTGCTTTTACTCCAATGTTCCGCTTCAAATTTTAGGAAATAAAAGATGAAAGGGCAATAAAAATTTTGCCATTTAGCAAGAACGACCAGATCACTTCTGAAAACAGTGGTGGCATTATGCTGCTTCTTTAACGTCACACACTGCTATGAAACAAACAATTTCGTTCCAGGACGCATTGTGTCAAGTTGCAGCGGAATGACCTAGGTTTTTATTTCCGTATTCAAATATTTAATCCTAGTTCGCTACTGTCACCAATGAGTATCGAATGGCTACAGTTCGCACTTACATGAAGGTACTATTTTAGGCCCTTACTAAGGGAGGAGTGTAATTATGTCATACCATGGAAAACGCCACATGGTCACAAAATTTTACTTTCCTTAAGTTAATAATAAGAAAGCTGTCAAGCTTGTTAACTAATTACACTGACCTCCCATGGCAACTATATTCCAAGGTGACATAAGTTGGTGTTTTCCAAAGGCCCGTGAGGTAATATCGCGGCACCCGCCGGGACGGAAATCTTCGAAGAGGTTGCGAGATCGATGTGAATTACACAAAAGCACAAAAATCGGGCGGGAGCCCAGGAAGCATATCAGCCGCCATTTATACTTACACAGTGAAACTAATATGGCGGTTTATGAGCTACAATGCTGCGTGAATCCTTGAGGGTGGAGCTTCCCGCTCCCTTCAAAAGAGATATGCTTTTACTAGGTCAGCTCAGCATAGAATCACACAGGTGGATGGGATAGACCTTAGATACTGCCAATTTTCCGACCAGGGGAAGTTGCTGGGAAACATGAATATTGGTAATGTTCAGTTAAGGTTATCGCAGGACATATCCGAAGGTGAATGACTTATTGGAATTCTAGATACACTTCATCTGAATTCAATTCCATGGATTCAGTAAACATGTGTCGTCGGACGAGTCTTAAAAGACTTACCTGGTTCTAAAAGAAGTTTTGACACTTGGTTGCCTCTAATAACAAAACCGCCTCTTGAAAAATATGCAGATTGGCATATTTTTAGGCAAACTGTCCGAATTTTTTCACTATTTTAACTGACCCTTGGTGCTTCGTTTAATGGAAATGAGTAACACCCCTGTGGCTTACGAGGCATACAGTATTATGCTTACTGATATGTGACCCGAGGATCTTTTGTGCACCAAGAGATTTTCGGTCTCATCCGAAGGGTGCCGGAAAAGACCTTCTAATCATCGGGCCCCAGTGGATTGTGGAACCCTCATATAATTATTCTGACCCATAAATTAGACCCCATGCTCATATACTGCACGCAGGGTCTTCTGAGGCAAACCTTTACCCCGGTTTAGGCATCCGCGTAGTATGAAGCTCACTGACTAACTACGAGTTATAGTGGATAACGGAAGATGAAAACATGAAGATCTGGAAAACGTTTGTATGTGGTTAAATTTCGTATCGTTTTTTGTCTCTCCTTTATTGTAAAACATTTAGTCTACCACTCCAGTGCTATTTGATTTGCCGAGAGAAAATCTGTGTAAATACGCTGGCCTATTTACTGACGGGCGATAAAGCAACTGTTTCCACTATGGGTCAAGCGATCTGAGATATTCCACGAAAAGTAGAGGATGCTTTTTACTTCAAATAAAGACTGGTTGGCGTTAGCAAATGTGGCAGTACTTGCTCACTTGTAATCTGGTTTCTGTAGAAGATCGTTGTGAATCATATGATATGCGAGCTTTTCCCATCTGTAATCACTCTAGAACGGGAGATACACAAATTTGTGGTCGACGAGCCAGTGGTCAAGCAGCAGATGGCACCGATATACTACCCGGATAATGCTGTCATTTATTTATTGGTCAGATTAAATCCATCCAGCAGTTTTTAGTGTCAAATGGATTTTCGGTGGCAGAAGTGTGCTGTTAGCTAGGCCTCTGTGTAAGCAATATATTCTACCATAAAATTTATGATGGCTTAGTAGCAGAGAAATCTTCTAATGGTTAGTAGTAGAGAATTCACAGAAACCAGAAGTTCCATCAAAGAGATCATAAGATAGAAATTCACTGCCTCTGGTCACTCATGAATACCGGACGGCCGTTCGGTGTAAACAGACAATAAATTTGAAATTGCTTATTGAATACCAGTTAATGAAGATCGTTAATTTTGCAGTTAGCACCTGTGTTCCTTTATTGATGAACAGTGAATGACCAGAAAAATCATCCTGCTCCTGTGATATAATACAAACACCTGAAAGATCTAAAACCCAAGTATTCATTCTGCAGCTCGTTCAGATATTGCTTCCACTCTTCGCCGCGTGCATGTTCACATTTCAAACTTAGGCGCCAACAATCACGAGTCTGCTGTGTACTCCAGTGTGCGAGGATACTTGCATTTCTATTTCGGCTATCGATAGACATGGAAGTAGCCACTATGAGCACTCCGTAATTAAGTGCCATATCAAAACATCTGTAGCATCTTAGCACAAATGAAGACGGCAACGGCGTCCACTTTCGGTATGAACGACTCATTCTAGTTTTGTCTCCCAACAGTTCGTGCATAACTGTGCATGTCAACCAGCAGTCTCATCTGCGTAACCTTAAAAATGGCCGGGGCACAAACATCAGCGTGCCTTTCTGACTTGAGGTTAGTATTCTGGACATCGCTGACAGTAGACACGAGTAGGCGCAGTGCTCTCATTTCGTTCCGTGAGTGGGAACAGATTAGCCGTTGCGTTACACGTAGTGGAAGAAACCAGAATGAGTTACTATTGTCATGAGAAATTCCAAAACAAGAGGCACAATTCGAAATCCTCGTTTGGACATCAGTAAGTGCATTTGCGAAGTTGAGACAGTGATGACTGCCTGCTCCGATTTGTCATGTCCACATGTGCGCACGTGTTTGTATGGTTTACGTGTATATGTCTCAGGTGAAACCGAAGTTCAGGCGATCTGAGACTACAATTTGCCTCTCAGTGGCTTGATATACAGGATATTCGACAGAGTTTTCCAGTGCTGCGATAAAAACGTCTAGCTGGAGCCAACCGTACCTGGCTCAGTTCCCTTGTGGCATACCTAAAGCAGTAGCGTTTGTTTTATTGCACACGAGATCTGTACTTCTCCGCTCGTTTCGCACCTTCGAAAGTCTTCGTTCTCTAGTTGCGCATATCTCCCGGTACCTTCTGCCGTGGTTTGCTTTCCCATGCATTGTCCTATCGGTGCTATTTCAGCACCATGTTATACACAATAAATTACTGGCAACTGATTGTTGGCTCGGTTCTTTTTTGTTCTACGGACTGAGTGGGCTTTGTCAACTGCAGCTTCAGAATTCGATAGAAGACCTGTTAGGGTTTGCATTGTGGCGATCCTCTAAAGGTCAGTCCTGAAATACCAATAACTTTGGACAATCATTTTTTGGGCAAACTAGGTAAATGTTAATTTATAAATAGGGTAATAGTGGTGCTCTTAACTGTCAAGCATAGAGTGGGTATTACAAATTAATTAATGACCATCGGCATTTCTATCGATAGTCAAAATGAAACTGCCTGATTTCCCTTCACGACTTCCAATCTAAGTTGCATCTGTTGATCTTGGATGCGCGGTATTCCGTCTATAATTATTACAAGAACAGAAAATGGAAACAGTAATAACAAACTTCGCAACCCCTTCTTTATTCATCAAATAGCAAATATACGGAGAAATCTACCGTCATTTAGGAACTGTGAGGTGGGAAAGCGAAGGTCGACGTGACAAATGGAACCCTGGACCACTGTGTTCAAAGGCCACGACGGCAGCCGCATACCGGAAGCTGGAATTCAACTCCAGCCTTTAGACTCACCTGGTTCTGGTTCTCGCTGACAACGCGAGAGTTGTAGCCAGATAATCAGTATCGACGGCGATAGTAACATAAAATGATCGATGAATGTCCAAAAATAACCAATAATTTAAGTTGGTTAGTCTAGATGGCATGAATGGCAGTCGATGATACGATGGAAGAGCTGACATATGGTTGATTTTGCGCAAGCGTTCATTTTTCAATTACCCTTCATTAACATTGGTTTCGTTTACTCCAGGGTTCCGGTGGCGCGAAATGTGTTCACAGATTATTCTGAACCTTATATATATATATATATATATATAGACGCAGTAAGTAGTATTTGGATGAGTGAACAAAACTTGCCCGATCCATAAACTTCCGAGTTATGGATCACAGGCTTGTGACGTCGATTTAAACACGCACCCTAGCTGCTTTCCTTGTGTTGATCGTACGAGCATAAATTTTGATGTACTTTTTAGGATCCCTCAATGCAATTATGTCGATCGATAATACAGTTACTTGTTCTCATTAACCGATTACAATGAACCTATGAGTTTGCCGTGTTAAGGATTACCTGAGGCAACCAAAAGGTAAGACCGGGAGATTTACTCTAATGACGCATTGCCACTAATTCCTAAAAGTTATGCCAGAGCAATAAGGATGAAATAGGTTTAGGTAGATAAAAATTAACTCGCAAAAACTACACAGATGAAGAAGCGTTTTGATTATGACTGCTGCACTGTCCCATGCACTGAATGATGTCACCCATTATCGTTAAAGACCTCATGGACTGACTTCGTGGACACCGACCCGACGGTGTAATTCGTCCCAGTAGGCAGGTAAACTAGTTAGGTTTTTCATACCTCCTTATCATGACTAATTCTAGCCGTCCTCCGAACAGTCTCTGCTTTAGAGATTACCGAAAACAGCATGTGTTTATAAGTATGGGTATAATGTACCGTATAGCAAACGTTTTGTACTTTTGTATTTTTTGCGGTATCTTCATATTTGGGTAGTATTAGAGCGGTCGCGTAAAAGTGTAAGTGTGCACTTTTGAACTTCTGTTTATTGTAATATTTTTTGAAGATTTACAAGGAAATCGCCGAA
Source organism: Fasciolopsis buskii (assembly GCA_008360955.1). Lineage (NCBI taxonomy): Eukaryota > Metazoa > Platyhelminthes > Trematoda > Plagiorchiida > Fasciolidae > Fasciolopsis > Fasciolopsis buskii. Next base: position 61,840 of record LUCM01003514.1, on the reverse strand, counting down.
GAAACAATAAAGCAAGTTGGTTTCTTTGGAAGGCAAAGGAATACACTTCAACATATGTGAACGCTACCCGCGACTGACAGTAACGTTAGTTAGCCTACTGGAGGCTTTGTACAGCGGGATTACACGGAACTGCACAACGCATGTCTAACCATTATGCTTCGTTTTCTCCTGGAGCTTCGTTCGCATACGAGCAGAGACAGCTTTTGGGTCATTAAGAAAAGAAGACTGGGTCCACTCAGTAATGTAAGTCGACCAAAACATAATAAGTGGAGCGCACTGAAGTCGGAATGTTTCAACGCCGGCAGTGAAATTTTTTAAATCATTTCAGGTTTGAGAATAAAAAAACATCTAAGTTTTTACCATCTGACTTTATTCCCGCCCAAATGAAAATGATAAGATACAGTTTTGCATTTGTCATCAAAATTTCATTTTCTAGTGATTGAGCAATCGGATTTGTGTTTCAGCTTTTACGCGTCTACCATAAAAAGAGCTAAAGTACGGATATCGCAGCAATCTAAAGGAAAAATTTGTTGACTTTTGCAAACTGCATGTCATCTGACTAAGGGTATTTAATACAAAGTGCATTGAATTTGCATATTTTCTTGGATCTGGTTTTAAACGGCCAAGCACCGGATACCCGAAAGCTTATCTGATCTGTTTATCCCTAAACAGAACTTGCTTTCAAAATACACCTTTAAAATATACCAAAATGCTAGCATATCCTATAGGCCTATTGCACTAAACAAATGTAAGCAGTTAAAACCAGTTCCAGTTTTGGTACAGAGTTTTGGGAATTATTGAATGGAATTATGTTTGGTTCTTTGCATATTGCACAAGTCTCCCACCATTATTTTTAGAATTGTGTCATAAAATTCGGACAAAGTTGATTAAGTAACTTGCCTAAACCTTGAAATAAAATGCAAGTGTTCGCTACGAGAAGAGTCCGATTATATTCATTAACTGTCGGTGGTCAAAAGGAAGATAATTCATAAAGAAAAACTAGTGTTGCGGTTTTATTGGTTGACTCATCACCGAATTTACAGTCAATAGTGTTGATCAAATGCCGGTTGTTTAATCGTCCTCCAAGTTTGACTTCGATATTTAAAATTCAGAAGTGTGCTGCCTCACAAGCAATCAGTTGTGTCTGGTCTCATCATAACTTAATTATACTTTTCATGATTAAGTATCTGTGCATAGAGATTAACCTCAAATATTCAAAAGTACTATTTCTCAGTGACATTTGGGACAGGAACTGACTGTGAATCCTCGAAGAGTTGCAAAATAAACCCAGCTGTGGTAACAGGTAGAAGTGCTTTATATATCACTTGAAACGGTTTTTCTTGGTAAATTTCCTCAATGTAATCCGCAAAAATGCTTGGTAAGAATACTTCTGCATTTATTCCTTGAGAAAACTCCAAACACAAGCAAGAGTAATGTATAGTCCCCGTCAAGCTTCTAGATGGCAGTCTTCTATCTGCTGCAGTTAATTTACAGAAGTATAGAAGTTTCAACGTATAATGAACATAGAAAATTAAAGGCCATTATTGTCTTCACCTGAATGCGAAAATCAGGCTCAAATGCGAGGTGTAATTTTCACCGAAAATATAGCTAAATGGTCAATGCAATTGTGGGTGTGGTTTGTTGAAACTTTGTCCTTCAAGGTAAAATATGCCTTTCTTTTTGCTAATTACACAAATGAATGAATGTAAATCGAGTTGATACCCGTTGTTTTCTTATTGAAAGCTTGGTTGGCTTTGAGAGATATAGTCTCGCATTGCTTTTGCTAAAGTCAAAGGGGGTAATATTATTGGTTTTGGGTGGTTTCGTGATGATGAGCCGTGATCGGTAAATAGAGGTTATACACACAAAAACCGATGTAACAAGTTCAAGCCGAATCGTGTTAACGCACCAAAGGCATAAACAGACTGAGACGCCCTGTCCCGGTGGCTACCAGTCAATAGGTTGCAGCGTCCAGCCTACAAGACAGAAGTGAGGAAAGTCAAACCCACTGAACCAGTCAATAGTCGATGGCAACAACTCAGCGTATTACACCGCGAAGTGACTTTAACCAAGTGTGGTTGAAAGCCTATTAACGATATGAGCCAACCGAGAGATGATTCTGAATATCTACGAAATATACAACAGTCACAAAGGCATGGATAAGCGTTTGTTATTTCTGTGTCTGTGAATTCCTATATCAAAACCAGATTCGTGCCGACTCTACTTAGGCTTCCTCGATTGAGCTAGCATTGCGCTGACATGGACTTTTGCGTAAACAGGTGTCTACAGTTCAGTCAGAAGGGATGCAGTCGTCATCTCAAAAGTACAGAATAAAAACGGAGCGAAAAATAGAACATTTAAAGTCACGAGAGTTTGTGTAAAATGTCAGTCGAAAATGCTCCCGATTGTCGAAAATTCGAACTAGGTAGGGAGTAGTCGAACTCCTATAAACATTTGTGAGAAAGGGTATGAAGCAGAAGGAAGTACGCATCCTGGCATGAGAACGGCATTCAGAAAAGTCACTGTGTAAGGGATGGGACCAATCTGAAAGAATTCTGTGTAAGTTTTTCACAAGCTGGGAGACATATCACAGATTTCGGTGCAGAATTCTTCCGGGGGTATGCAAGATACATCACTCAGAATTAACAGACTACGGAGAAGGGCTCTGAAGTGTTTCTTTAGTAAATCCGCAGAAGTGACAGAGCAACAATAGAGCAGAGCGAGAAAAGCATGAATCGTTTTGTCTGGCCTGGAAATGCCGCAGTCTTTTCATGCAAGACCATAGTCTTCTGAGGTTCGTTATACAACACGAAGTGCAAGTTGATCATCTCAAGTGTTATCAACAGTACTTCCCATGTACTGGGCACTGAGTTGATATGTGTTAATGAAACAGGAGTCATCCAGGTAAGCAGACCAAGAAAAGAAAACAAGCACTCGGCACATTTTGACAAGCTAAGGTTTAAGCCAGAGCGAAAAGAAAAACCATGAATGAGAGAATATCTGTCGAAAACTTTAAGGAAATCTTGAGTTTCATATCCAAACTGAGAGAGAGAAACGTCGTCAGCTTATTTGACTAAGTGACAAAGTTAATTAGTATGTAGATTTTTAATTTATGTGAAAACAAATGAGGAAAAAGGACAAGTCCTTGGAGGGCTTCAGAATCATTTAGAAAGGGGTAAATTTTTCTTACCGGTTTTGTGCACTGAGTTCTGTTGGCAAAATAGCCTGATAGCCATGCCAAGAGGCTACTGAGACAACCGAAATGTTCTGGTTTGTGAAGAGATAAGGACCGTGGAGCAGAGTCAAAGAAAGCGCATCGGACAGATTTGGCGGATGCATAAAAGGATTTGGTAATGTTATAAACCATGGACAACGCAGCATCCAAATTTGACCTGTTTGGTTTGTGCGCAACCGGAAGGGGTTCATCGGGCATATCGACAGAAGGTAGAATTCTCAGAAGGGCGAATTATGTTAGCTTAGGACGCGCAATGTGTGAGCGGCGGGACGAGGACGGTTGACTGGAGTAATTGAATTGCTAGATTTGGGGATGGGCACAATAGTAACTGGTCGCCAATAGTCTGGAATGGAATATTTGAATAAGGAGGCATTAAGGAGGAAAGTAAATGCATCAGTGGGTGAAGTCGCACCGTACTTCAGGAGAAGTGAAGTCATACCATCAGGATCTATACTTGTGGTAATTTCGGTCGAGCGAAGGAGTTTTAACGCTTCTTCCTTAGAAAAGGGTGTTAAATCATCGCATTCACCTGGGAACCAGGAGAATCTGGAATCACTACATGGGTAAATAAGCGCTCTGTTGATACTTTCTACATCTGCAGTATAGTTATCGGTTTCATTTTCTTTCCACTCAAAGCCGAATTCCTTGCCAGAGGCGTCTGCTGTTGCCGCTGGTCAGGAGTTGGCTTGCATACGACGACTCAATTCGTTTTACTTCCTTTAATAGTCAGGATGAAAGGAATTTGAATTCCTGGAAATCCCGCAATTTAAAGAAGACTTATTTTTATTTTCTCAAGGTTGAAATTGGACCATGTAGTTTAAGACGGAATAACTCGGAATGGTTAGTAATAATTCCATCTAAGGTTTAGTTACCCTTGGTTGGGGAAAATGATAGACCAACCTAATCAAACACGATAAGGGGGAGTGTCGATGCGCGATTTAAATCACCTACGATATGTAGGTTATTATTCAACAACCGGATCAAAAAATCAAAAAAGACAAAATATCATTTTGTGTGCAGGAGGGGTTGCATACATGTTCGTTATAATTGTGCTCCTGTGCCGAGAAAACCTGGGATTACACTGAGGAGCTAGGAGGTCGAAACAATAAAATGAATATGAATAAGTTGGTTCAAACTTGCTTGACCAGGAGGAATTTAGGTACTTGACCACACCACCCCCGGTACACATCAAAGCCATGGATGAACATTAGGCCATCTGAAACATGAGTTCATTCATGAGTGCAGATCACACAAGTATGAACATCTGTCCGAGAGCGAAGAATGAAAGACCCGTAATTTTGTGAACAGAAATCCCGCGATAGTACACAGTAGAAAAGGAACAAGCATTTCGGTTTGAGAGGCGGATTTAAGAGTACCCTGCTAACCGGCTCGAATGCGTCTTTTCGGTTTAGTGGGAAATCCGTGATGTAAATAGGCAGTTAAGTCCAATAGGGGGGAACATCTAGGACAGTGCTTAAATCGGATTAAATCCAACCGTGATCGTGACAAACAATGCTCATATTTGAATACAAATATTTTAAATTGATGAGCCGACCGCGGCAAGAATGAAACTGTGGCGAGCCGGTCAAACAAAGATTCGTGACCAGCGATAGACTCGACTGTCGATTTGTTTTCCCAGGTGATGTTTACACGTGTTTTTAAGGAGACAGTTCGACAGTGATTAATTCTATGTCATTTACACAAGCTTCTTTGATGGTCACGTTAAGATATCAATGTAAAAACAGTTCTCATTAATACTTCGTTCGTTATGGATACTTCCACAGGATTAAATATTACATGTGATAAGGCAGTGACTTATCATCAAGACCAACAATTGTGGAAACTACACATGTGTGTAATCATAAGCGGGGATAATCAGCAATGAATTTTCAACTCTTAAGAAAGTAGCTCAAATCTCAGACCAACAGCTTTAAGTTTCCCAGCCACTGGCCAGTTCTTATGCTTGGATTTTTCTACCAGTGCTTCTCGTCAGCAAATGATCCTTTCATCACTTTGACATTTCCTCTGGCAATTTTATCCTGTTCTTTCACAAAATTCCCACTTTAGTAAAGACATCTGGTCATACTGATGATCCTGTGAGGATAAGTCCGTCAGTCCGTCTCCGCATCAGTTAAGCATATCACCATGTTAACCATGACAAGCTCTAAACTTTCGGCTGCTGGACGAAAAGTAACTGCTTAACTGTGTCGCCTGATCCAGTCTCAATTGCCCTGTTAGGCCCGCATTCTGGCTTAAAGGATGTGTTTTCCATTCTTTTTTTCCAGTTGCCTCTTAGCTTTATAGTAGTTCAGCCATCCAAGGCACTCTGTATTTTTTGCTGGTTCTGACGTTTTTTATCAACCAGCGGTTCAACCAAAGATAGTTTTGCACAGGTCGTTCATAAAATACGGCGTTTAGGTCAATAGACGTTACAAAACCCCTCTTTAAGGATCTTTGTTAATTTTTTACTTCTTACTTTTAGCCCCGCGTGATACAAATATAACGGTAACACCTGCCAAGAATGCCGATGCCGATGAGAGATGAGTAAAACCATTTACAGACTGCAGTTCTAGTCACAAAACATGCGACTCGCTAGTGCTTACTCACGCATTCAGCTGCTCTATTTGGGTGACTGTTACAACAGGACAACAGCATATTTCTTTGATATATCGCCTTTACTGACATGAAGTCCTTTTCCCATCTGTCTTCATGCTTCCCGTTTGGATCGGCACAAACGTACGACCTTAATATCTTTCTAGAAACGATCAGCTTGATTTCTGGTATTTTTTGGTTTCCTGAAACCTTAAAGATCGTAAACTTCATACGTCAATCCAAACAGCAAAAGTTCTGAGAAGATAAAACGCTCATTTGTATAGATCGACTTGCAGCCCATTGCTATCGTTCGGCATGCAAACACTAAGTGGAAGGAACAGGAATAGTCTGCGGCAAGGTCTCAGATGTAAGTTTGAAAAGCAATGTTTCAGTATTCATACTTTTGAATTACCTCTGATAGATGGCTCCTACCTCACCTAATTCCTTAGGAAAATCGGCTCTGGACAAATACTGAACTCTAATTCGAATCAAGCCATCTCATGCAGCATGAAAAGGGAGAACTTGAACACATGACGTTGATATCATTTCCTTAACATGGTGGGTGTATGTGACTTACTGAAATGAACGGCTACCGATCGGCACGTATTTGGCTGATGGGATAGGATGAAGGATAGGCAGTATGTTGAGTCAGTGTTCCATGTGAAAAGTGACGCATAATGAGACGATCGGCCCATGTACACATGCGTTATGACTGCAATGCTTTGTGAAGCATGCGTGGTTGCATGCGTGGCTGCATTCGTTGGTTGTAACTAAATACTTTCCTTTGAGTCGAATATATGTTGACTAGTACTTTGACAGTGATATACTTTCGGGGAGGCTTTCCATTCCCTGACAGAAGGAAATCATATGTTAACCTAATGACGCTCAATTACATTGGTCAAGGTAAGTCTTTTAAGCACTATTTCGAACGACTAAAATTGTAACAGGTAAAAATCTTAAGGGTCAGTCTCACTTTTCTTTAGATATGCTCTTGTGCTTCTTGCTGATGCTTTCGTTTTTATAATCAGCAGAGCTCACCCTTTACTCTCCACTGCTGGAAGGCCGTCACTTATACTGCAGTTCCGAAATTCTGTGATACTGTCGCAACCGAGCACCTTCGATCTATTAATCTACAAACATGTGATCCTAAATTAACACAAAGGGCTATGCTTACTCGCTTATCTTCCTCCAGTAGTGTTCTTGACAATCCATCCCGTTTTTGCTTATATGTTTATCAGATTCACTTTGGTGCCTTTATCTCCTTCCGTTACAAATGTAAATTACCAGATTCTGTGACGAAATATGTTTGCTGTTTTTCCCTTAATTTTCATTTATATTCTGCATTATCCCAAGACCCGTCCTACGAAAAGAGAAAGAAACCCAATACTGTCAGATGTCAACATTTCGTATTATTCTTTTCAATCGCTTACGTAAAACGGTCTGTGAACCATATAATTTTCAGTTACAAACTGGGGTGAACAGGCATAGAGGATAAATTCAGTACAACAAATAATTGATATCATCCCTTTCACAAACCCAGAATCTGTGTCAACAGCTTTTGTCTACAAAGAGCTGTGTTACTTATTTGGATTCGCATTACTTCACTGAAGGCTAAAATCTTTCGATCGGTACTGCGTAAAAATGGCTTAAGACATGAAGTGGGATCAACTGTGTGTTTGGTTGTCATCAATTGGTTTGCGATCGGTGACCGCGGGTCATGATCACGGTAAGTATTCAGTGTTTTGTGATGATTTATAACTGAAAATTTGTGGGTCGTTTTTCGCGAGCCGTTGAAAAGTATAATGCATAATGTTAAAATTTCCCACTATTCGCCTGGACAAAAGTTACACAATGTGTCAACTTACCTTCTACTTTGCTAACTGGAAGGATTTGGCTGAATCGAGCTTCTATCAGATTCGTTATCTGAGTACTTTATCAACAGAATTCAGTGCACGTAGCTGAGTGGGGGACAATCGAAACCCGTAATCAGAAATTTAGTTAATTATCTTCCCCTTTGTTTTTTACTTATCAAGTATTACTGGCATTATTTGTCCATTGATACTGATGTCGCTGTCTTTTTTCAGCGGTGCAATGGCTCGGTGACTCCCACAAGTTATCGCGCAAATTATTCTTCATTTTTCATCTACCAGAGTAGATCCCGTGAGATGTTTAGAAAACACTACCAACAACGGTTTTGAGTGGAAGTCACACTTCTATGCGTTCAGAGAAACTTTAAACGTCATTGTTCCAAATATTATTGACAATGCAATATTTAGACCTGTAATCAGTATACGGTAATAAGCGGACACGGGTTTCCAGTAAGTACTGAATGTGCTTTGACCCAAGCTATGCGAACGAAGTCAACGGAAAGACCGCGACAGAACGGAAACAAGTTCGAGCTGAATTTGTAGCTCATGGGCTTACATACAAAGTTGGCTGGTCGAATGTATTCCATCTAATCGCCTTCGGGAGATGTTTGGATTTCACGACCGCTTGTAGTCATGGTTCCCCCTTGGTTGTTTGCCTGCACAGGCCGGCATAAGGCTGTACAGGACCGTATCACATGACTTGCTCGTAAACTCATTACCGGCAAGCAGATTTCAGTATCCGATTTTGTGAAATGATTTCTCGTTCTGTTCTTAAGTGAACTCCGTTTATTTTGGTTACATTCATTAGTCTCATTTCTTTCAGTATCCCCGGATGATTTATTTGCTTAGCAGTGCGGTCTTCTTTTGTCCTCAAGTGAGAAAATCACAAAAGATACTCTCAGGTTCCATTGTTCCTCTGCATTATTATCTAGTAAAACGCACCTCCATATTTCGAGACATTTCATTTCTCCTTTTATACTCTCTCAGTTTGTCATTTAATGGAACTGACCGTCATCTTTCTGACACGTATCCTCACAAAACCGTACAGGATCTCAGCTAGCTTTCTCAGAAACAATACTGCATTGCTTATAGTAATTCTGTGCTGATTATGGTTTCCCATACTGTAGTTAATTGGTAATCTCACGTTTTACTGACTGAAGTGCGTATGGAAAATTCTGCACAAGTTCAGGTTTGAAGAATAAAGTGTAAGTCAAAAGACCACTAGATGTGAACAAATTTTGGTGGGTATATGACGATTCACGCGAAATTATTCATCATGCGGTATTATTCCTCAGTTGACAAGTTGGGAAATATGGAAGCACTATACGGCTGTTTCATCTTCTTTAGGGTGATCAGCAGCGCATATCTACTGCGGTCAAATCGAGACTCAAAATCAGAGCAGGCGATTACAAGTTAAACTTCTTTGCTATTATGCCGGCCAGGCAAGCTCTCCAAAATCCTCCGTCCTCGGTTCGGTTTCTAGTTTGATCGGTTTGGATGTACACCGCTGACGATCGTTAGCAAGAATAAAACGCATGTAAGGTACTTCAGTAGTTTCCTAAAGGCAAGCTGACCACTTGACGAGCAATCTTATATACCATGGAGGCTCCTGGTGCTCACAAAGATATGAAGACTCGTTAATCCAATAGGCCAGTATTTATCCTATTAGTATTAGACGTTTACAGGATCGACTTGGGAAACTTCAGAATTTATAGTACCAAGAGAAAGTCGACATGAAGAACGATAGCATTCATCCAAGACATACAACCCTGAATTTTGGAATCGCTAGTTGTCTTAGGGCTTTTGATAACCATCTTACTGAGGTTTAGCAGGCCTTTGTGCTTGCATTATTCTGAAACCGATTTTCCTGATACTGCTTGTGAACAAAACCATTTTCTGACTAACCTAGAAATTTCCCCGACACCTCACATCCGTTGGCTATTAATGGCAGTTTCGCATCCCCTACCTTGCCTTACTAGACTCCATTATATGTGAACTTTGGAGCTAAATCATTTAACTTGGTAGCCTAATGGAAGTCAAGCGAATATTTCTTACCTAGGTGGAAACAAACCTATCGGTGAAAACATTTATCTCAATTTCTTGAGCAGGATGGTTTTCGTGATATCGAACACTCGTCTCCCCGTGGTCCAGTTTCTAAAATGATTACGAAGACATTAGGTAAGGTTAAAGGAAAGGTGAGAATGATCTTATGGAAAAAGAGTCCGATTGCGAGTGTTCTGGAAGGCCACATTCAAAAATCATATGTTCGGGTTGTAGACTTGGTTCTGTCTCTCCTTCTTGTCCAGATTACCAGTTATTCATATATGTGAACCTGTACTTCCAAGCAATACCGCGATAGTTTCCTCACACCCACAGGAGAATTTTCTCTTATATTTATTTTTCCATCCCAGGTGAGCTTTTCTGCATGCCTCGAAACAACCTACCAATTCATTAGACTGGGCGTTTATTCTACTTTTGAACGGGAATACTAAACTAAAATCATTAGTTACCATGAAAAGGGAATAACTGTAAGACGATGCAGCGAAAGGATAAAGGAAAGATGAAATTTTGTAATTTTGTGTAAAAATGCACATTCAGCCGCAGTGCAATATTGTAAAACTTACACCATCAAACCGGGCTGTCATAATATCTAGATTAGCTTCCGTTTTCTGCAAAATGAGAGTTGTTTTCTTCGCATTCTGTTTGGTCAGCTAAAAGTGTGGGGGTGTTAGATAATTAATAGCCGAAGATAAACTCGGAATTAATGAACTGATTCGTGAAGTAATCAAAATAAGAGAGTCAAGTACGGTTAAATGCTACCCGAGAATACATTTACTAACGAGCGATTTCAACCAAACTGGTGAGAAAATGCTATAAAAAACTTTATAGACATAAATAAGATTATTCAATTCTCAAATTTATTTGCGGCTTCCTACGGCGTAGGTTTTGATTGCGGACCAAGATCGTAACTAAATCAAAGATGACGAAAACAGCCGTAGATAATAATGAAGGCGAGGCTGATCACGCACACTTTATTGTCGGCAGTTATTAAGTTCAACTGCCTTTTTACTGGATAGTCTAAGTGGAAGCTGTGACTAATGTTCCAGTTGCGGATGATTATTAACATTAAGGTTTATAAACCTTAATTCTTGGATTATGTTCTGGTTTTCTACGACGACACTTCCGCGGTCTAGTTATAGTGCGAGTTGCATATAACTACTCCTTGAATTACACTATCTTTTTGCCAGCTTGTTTTACTGGCAACATTCAATTCTCTATGCACAATCATGCACCTGTCCACTTACAAATGTTGGTAAGAACAACACTAAAAGAATCCAGAAAACAAGGCGTTTAAACTTGATAGTGGTTTTAAGATAGAGAAACCTCATGCAAACACCGCGAAGCAGCTTATAACACTGATTTGTCCTGCGGTATTTTCATGATCCTATAAAATGTAACCATGACCCACTGTCCTAAGTCAATGCACTGACAGTTTCTCGGTAGAATCTGGCTGCCATGCTGTCGAATACACTCTCTAAGCTTGCGTATGACCTACGTTTCCATGACGGATTTTGCTTTCCGTAAGTCTTGCTCTTTCCATCCTGATAAACCAACAGGTTTTCCACTGCTTTCGCCCACAAATTATCAAGGAAATTGAGTTTTCTTTATTCTTTTGGATGTCCGAATTCGTCCTTATTCTCTACTCAAATACTGATCCAAGTCGTGTCGGCACTGCTGCTGATCGATGCACTATAACACCCATTTTACAAATATATATATATATATATGACATTGGTTTGTTCGCTGAGTTGGGCAATTTGATTGCAAACGTTTCATCACTAATCAAGGTGACTTCATCAGTGCTATGAAGTTGTGGCGAGCAACAACTTTATCGCAATGACGAAGTCACCTTGATTGGTGATGAAACGTTCGCAAATAAATTGCCCAGGTCAGCGGACAAACCAATGCCATCCTGTTGGACCTGAGCTACGAGAACGAACTTCAATCTCTAACCTACTATATATATATATATATAACACTGACTGAAAAAGCGACAATAGTTCCAACACAGCTGCGCATTAATAGGTCTAAACAAATACTGAGTAGAATGCTTCATTACTAATGCACCATCAGAACGCTGCATCTCGAGGTCCTTAAATAAGCTTGCTTTGAGTTCACGCCTCTTGTTGAACGGTGCTTCACTATACTTTGCTACCAGAGTGGATGGACTGGCATGCAGCAAAAAGACGCAGAGACTCAGTAGAAATCCAGCAGAAATTAGACGATTTACCATATTATCAATATACTTTGTAAGAAACTGGATATCACAAACACAGTACTCATCACGTAGCATTTTAAGGCCCTAATTGACATTAAGAAATCAGGTAACTGCAGCTCAATTGTTTCATTCCACTTGAGATAAAACACTAGTGTCTATCCACCGCACACACACATTGGGAAGCGAACCCGAAACAAGCTGTCGTTCTATCCACAATCTCTGGCTTCCTCAATAAGAAAACGGAGTCTGACTAGGTCGATCGTGCAACTCTTCGTAGCTACATGTTACTGAATGGTGTACCAGAGGAATTCACTTCATTTTAACACTCGTGATATCCGAACGGCTGGAGCCGAGTCTGTTTGCAAACACTTCACCGAATCTACCATGAGAAGTAATGCTTGTAAAGATTGACGGCTCCCACTGTTCCTCAAGTTTTTGACTGAGGTGACTGCAGCAGTGGGCCTGTCTGTGAAAATAATGGCATGGGTACTCGTTCGTGCAACAAGTTGCCTGATTTTGAATATGTGGGTGTTGTTGTGCTTGGGAGTGAAAAGCCAATCAAGTTGCAAGTTTTTCTCGATCATCTGAACAACAGGGAAGCTATGTTTTTGGCGTGTTTCACATTTCTAAAGCGCAAACCGCTGTTGCGGAACTCACTTAACGCAAAGCCCAAATTTTTCCCTCCAGCAAATAACTGTGTGAAGCAAATGAATCTACTTATTTGGGCACTCGTTTCTCATCAAATGATCGCATGCTGGATCAGTCTTTTTCACATATACAAAAGGTTCGAGTAACGTTTACCAATTTTCCGCATATGTAGCATCAGAGAGACACCCGGTTACTGATAGAAGTTCGGATTTACATCGCAGCAGTAAGGTCGGTGCTGCTATACGGCTGAGAAACAGAAAAATGTGGTAAGGTTATGCATCCGCCGTCTGCGGTTCAGCACCGGTGTTTCCTAAACGTCTTGAACGTTCCGACGAAATGTTAACCACGGTATTTATCAAGATCACCAATATCCCCCATCATCTTAATTTTAATTTGAGCCCGGAAATAGACAAGCTAGTGTGGGACATGAAACGCTGAATGAAAGTTTGTCACTGCCCGCAGCAGAGAAAGAACGAAATTTTGGCAATTAATCCCAATTTTTAAAAGAACGTAGGGGCACACTGATATCAAAGAAAAACTGAGATATGCACTTCCACAGTACCTACCATATGCGCGCTCTTTTCGCTTTCGTACAGTTTGGAAATATGACGCAAATGACTGTTTTCTTTCTCCATATTTGCTAAATCTATTGTCTTCTGAACCACCTCATTCTGACTACTATCCAGTAATCTTTGAATCCGAGCCAGCTGAGAGCGTAGTTCGTCAATGTTCTCCTAGAAAAGTGAACAATCAATTAAGCATTCACGAAAATCTCCGCACAACTTCATTTTTCCAAATTTGACTAGATTTTCAGTGTTCTTGGGTATTTTGTTCAATAAGGAACACAAAAATTATTCTGTGGTACCGTGTCTAAATGGAGTTCCAAACATAGGCCATGATATATATATATATATATATATACTGCAGTACATTTTGCTTGCACGCAAATATTCCCTACTAAAGTTCAGTCAGTTCAAATTGTTAACTCTCTAGCACGAACTTCAAACTTTCAATCCCATGGAGTGTTGCTTCTTGTCCATTATCTTCAAGTCAGCAATGCAGCTAAATGGACTAGATTCCAGTTGGCAGCAAATGTTAAAGCTACGTACAAGACTTCTGGCAGTAGTGGCATACTTCCCTCAAGTGCCTCAGTATGGTCGACGGTGAGTGTCTCAGGCTGGGAGTTGGACACACCCCCTGAACGCTCCCAATTGACCACATGTCTCAGGTAGCATCTACAGCAGAAGTTCTACGCGCTGCCTTCTCGTGACGGAGGTTTTCTCACTGAAGTGTATAGAAAAAAGCAAATGCCCAGCCTTCTCCACCTGGTTGACTGATCTTCGCCAGTCAGCATAGAGGAACGGCTAGACCCAGATTTTAATGTGTCACGTTAGAGCAACGTTACGCAGTGTCGTTGGAAACGAACCAGAAGCTTCTCTGGCGTTTCCCTTCACATAAAATTCATTTTGTTTTCACTATCCGAAGAGTAGACGTTTTCGTTATTGATGGAACTGGACCAGAGGTTAGGAAGAAACTTGTGCTATGAAATCCTTTGCTCTGACCAGCCACTCGGAAAATCTATGCAGACAGACACCCAAGCCTCAGATGAAGTAGAGAACTTTTTATCTTATTATTACAGGTTACTTAAAATATTACTGGCCCTTTTGAATCGATGCACAGACTTATTTACTACGCAAAACTGAAAATCCACCAGCCCTCTATGCACACTATGGATCTGTTCAGCAGAATGAGATAATCGAACCATTAAAATAAGTCCTGCGACGAAAAAAACTTACTCTGAGAGTTTTAATCACACTAACGTTTCCAAGGGTGATATCATTGTAATAAGCTTTCATATTGGCAAAAGCCCTCTCATGATTGGCTTCCAGATTGTGTATGTGGTTGTTTTTGTGCTCCTCGGTCATGTGAACTTCGACACGACGTTGTGTATCCACTTGATCACGTAGCATTGCCATCTGCTTCCCTGCACGTTGCTCGATCTCTTCCGTTTGACGTGCGAAATCCTGGCGAATGTGTGCCATCTGAAAATCATAAGGATGTTCCGTAGATAAACTGTGTGGAGACGCGGATTGCGCCAAGATATCGACAACGCAGTGACCAAATTTTGTAAAGAGGTGCAATCCAGTAGGAATTCCTGAAGGGGTTTAGGACAAAATATTTTCGTTCATCCAAACATCATCTGAATTAGAAAAAGGTAAGCATCTGAAATAATTCCAGACTTACTAAGGTTCTGAAAATATAGAGAATCGTTCTTTTCACCAACAAATGCATATCATTTACTTGGCGGCATGACTCGGCCCGCGGTACAGGGTCGTAGTAAACAGGGGTCAGTGAACGTCCTCATGGGATAATTTCTCAGAATTTCGGAAAAGGTAATAAATAATTGGAAAAAATTAATTTGTTGATGGGTGGTGGAGAAATTTTGAGTGCAAATCTCGTAGCTTCCCCTTTATTATTTTTAGAGCAAGAAATTTAGCGCTTTCTTGTCATTGATAGGGTCGGATCGTCCAATTAACGGGCTGTTGTGCTAAAATCTTTTGCGATACTTTCCATATCAGTGGATTACATTTCTGCAGTAATGTAGGTGACCGATTCAATCACAGCTTTTTTACCATCATTAAAACCGGACTGATATGCTTTGGTTTTGCTTCCCATCTCACAGCACCGTATACTGAAAAGTAAAGTGGACGAAGTTCGATGAACAAACGTTCCCAAGGTAATAATAAGGAAAACAATGCAAAAGACAAAATTATCGATTGCAACAAAGCTACTGATTGTGACACTTGGCAATAACATTGAATATTTGCTAACATAAACCAGGGTTTTCACTTGAATCAAATCATCAAGCGCCGATTATCGATTGCCTTTAATGTCTACTGTTTCTTAACTTTGTTTCATTCTGTAGTGGCACGGGAGAAAACACTCAACATTCTCGAGTTAGAATTTTTATTAATTAACTGTAAGAAATCGCCACTTGTACATCATTTGGTTAAACAGCGAAAATAAAATGGTTCTTATTCGGGCTACAGAACGACTTTCACTGGAGGTGCTATGTGGTATATCATCAGAAAAATAAGTCGTCAAAATAGAATGGTCAAGGGAAACACGACGCTCCAAAATTTACATTATGAGTTGAACGACTTCACATCCTAGGGGCCAATATTTCACTACCCTTCCTACAGCTGGTGTTATTTGAATATTCCAACTATTGTTTAAGCTTGCCTTTGTCAAACCGTTTAATCTTTCCAAACATTTCGCTATCGCCAATGTTTTATATATTGACAGCATCAAGCAACTACCGTTTTCTAAGCGGCGAATAACTATCTGATTATTCTTTCTCTACCAAATTCGTTTCTCTTCCTAGC
>LUCM01003514.1:9336-45264 GCA_008360955.1 Fasciolopsis buskii | reverse complement strand
GCTAGGAAGAGAAACGAATTTGGTAGAGAAAGAATAATCAGATAGTTATTCGCCGCTTAGAAAACGGTAGTTGCTTGATGCTGTCAATATATAAAACATTGGCGATAGCGAAATGTTTGGAAAGATTAAACGGTTTGACAAAGGCAAGCTTAAACAATAGTTGGAATATTCAAATAACACCAGCTGTAGGAAGGGTAGTGAAATATTGGCCCCTAGGATGTGAAGTCGTTCAACTCATAATGTAAATTTTGGAGCGTCGTGTTTCCCTTGACCATTCTATTTTGACGACTTATTTTTCTGATGATATACCACATAGCACCTCCAGTGAAAGTCGTTCTGTAGCCCGAATAAGAACCATTTTATTTTCGCTGTTTAACCAAATGATGTACAAGTGGCGATTTCTTACAGTTAATTAATAAAAATTCTAACTCGAGAATGTTGAGTGTTTTCTCCCGTGCCACTACAGAATGAAACAAAGTTAAGAAACAGTAGACATTAAAGGCAATCGATAATCGGCGCTTGATGATTTGATTCAAGTGAAAACCCTGGTTTATGTTAGCAAATATTCAATGTTATTGCCAAGTGTCACAATCAGTAGCTTTGTTGCAATCGATAATTTTGTCTTTTGCATTGTTTTCCTTATTATTACCTTGGGAACGTTTGTTCATCGAACTTCGTCCACTTTACTTTTCAGTATACGGTGCTGTGAGATGGGAAGCAAAACCAAAGCATATCAGTCCGGTTTTAATGATGGTAAAAAAGCTGTGATTGAATCGGTCACCTACATTACTGCAGAAATGTAATCCACTGATATGGAAAGTATCGCAAAAGATTTTAGCACAACAGCCCGTTAATTGGACGATCCGACCCTATCAATGACAAGAAAGCGCTAAATTTCTTGCTCTAAAAATAATAAAGGGGAAGCTACGAGATTTGCACTCAAAATTTCTCCACCACCCATCAACAAATTAATTTTTTCCAATTATTTATTACCTTTTCCGAAATTCTGAGAAATTATCCCATGAGGACGTTCACTGACCCCTGTTTACTACGACCCTGTACCGCGGGCCGAGTCATGCCGCCAAGTAAATGATATGCATTTGTTGGTGAAAAGAACGATTCTCTATATTTTACTGTTTAGGCAGTGTTATGATATGGCCGATTGATTGCTTGTGTGGGTGGGAATAATTTGCGTCCTACTCGAATTGCGACCTTTTCTTTTCCCCTTCTGCATCTCGTGTGTTCACAACAATCTAGTACGATTCTGCTAAGTGAGTGATTTATGCTAAGTTAAGGTGCTACCGAACGACAGACGCTGTGTTATGCCTTCCCAATCTCCATTGGCTTGCAAAACCTCATTCGGAAATTAAATTTCGGCACTATAGTTCTCACATACTGTCGGCGAACACGTTTCCGATGATTCACTCTCAAGCCGTTACGATAATATTCATCTTCAATAAAATGGGTTTAGGAGAACTGTTAGTGCGGTTCAAGTCGGTTTGTTGCTCGGTTGGTTGACCAACCAATCGGTTGGTCATTCTTGCTATCCGCCAAACAATGACAATCATACTGAAACGAAAATTCCCCTGACACCCTTATGAGACAGGGACACGACTTAATGCCCAGGTAAGTACATGCTTTCGATCGTTTCAATAGCATGTTATCAATACCGTCGACAACAGGTCAGAAATAGCGTGCATGGTGAAGAGTTAAAGAATTGAAGCAAAACAGACAAGTTATTTTAAGTTGGCGGTAAAAGACGCTGGGATCGTCATATTGAATGGTTGCGATTGCATCACGAGGTTGTCGCAATTTCCCGGTGATGAATCTAAATTCAGCAAAGACGCATCCGGAAACGACCAAACGGACCACGTGGAAAAAGAGATTGTTATCGAGCTGAAGGCCCTAAAATGCAGTGGTCCTCTTGCTACGGGTCATTTTGAAAAGCCAAATCTTTTAGGGTCAACTATACGAAGACTGTTTGGATTGCTCGAAATCTGGAAAACTGCGATATCCGTACGTCCTGATCTTTCCATAACCAACCTAGCCTATCTATTTATCCAGTGTATAATGTAGCCTTCCTCAGTAGCTCACTTGAAACGATGACGCCCCGTCACCGGCAGAACGATCAACCCCTATGAAACAGGCCTTCTCAAAATGGAGTTCACTAAGAGCTATGCGTTATAAAAGCCAGCAGTTGCTGGCTAATGAGGATTAGTAATTGTAATAATGATTTGAACCATAAAGCCTTTGCTTGGAAATGCTGGGTTGGTGCCGATATTACGCAATGAATTATCCGAAAGCTAAATTAATTATTTTCACTGGGGGAGTGGCTAGACCTAACAATACCACTGAGGAAAAAACATTGGAAATATGCAAATGTCATAAAGACCTTGCAGTTGGTATTTTTAATTTCCTATCCTTTTGCAGTTGTATCCGATGGATGCCTACAGATCAAGAAGGACAGTGTTCGATTAGATCACCACGAGAAATATGTTTTTGGAAAAAACGGTGTTATTGGGAAAGATGTTTACTCTGACGCCGTAGCAGTTCCATTTTCGATTTCATTACCAAAGTCGCCCGCACCGAGCGAACGAATCGAGTCAGTTTCATGGCTTCCTGCTTTAGGAGGCGGTAGTGTAATTGATGTTGAACCTTAGGTGCATATGAGCGAGATTTTTATTTGTCTGTAAAAATGGTTCACTTACCTCTAATTCATGTTTTCTTTTTAACATTTTGACTGCCTCTTCGGACTGAACTTGCTGTTGACGTAGTTTTGCCTTGAGAGTGTAGTTTTCGTTACGAATAGCTCGAACTTCAGCTCTTGCTTCGTCCTTGGCGTTGCTCAGTCCTTGCAACGATTCTTTTTTTCCCTCAGCCTCCCTCGAATTTTGCTCAAACATTAGGTGTTTCAGCTTTTGGCGATATATCTTTAAATGAAGACAGCTATTTGAGTCACTGGTTACTGCATACAAAAAAGAGTTAAAATTATAGGTAACCGACGTTGAATTCCAGTCTTGTGATATAGCGAAGCGGACTAATTGGATTTTTATCACAAAGGGCAGTGGTACGACATAGTTTCTTCTGAGGCTATGAATATAAGGAAAATTTTTTAAAAACTACGATATTTTTGGATGTTTATAACGTTGTTGCTCAGATTATATCTAACTAATGTCGGCCGAATTGATATACCTGATTCAAACGTTTAGAGACGTACCATCGCACTAAAACTGGAAAAACTCTTCCGGTCCTGGAGCGATTAATAGTAGTATTTATTGCAGTGTTTTGAATATTGGCTGATTTTGTGATTGCGGCAGATGCTGGTGTCACTGTCCCACTGCATTCTTATCAGGAATTATGAGTCACCTTTTTCTAATAGTTCCACAGACCAAAATGAGGAACAGTGCAAAAACGAACGGACAGTTATTTTTGTTCATGCCAATACGCAAGATCGAACATGGCTTGAAATAAGCCAGTGGACAACGACGGTTGCAGTCTTTGTGTACAAGCCAGTCCTTTTTTAAGTGAAGTTGATCACAAAGTGGGATTTACAAGCAGAAGAATACCTTTCATGCTTAAGAACCGTCTCAGAAAGTAGATCTAAGGTATGTGTGACTGGGGTAGTTTTTTGAAGTGCTCAGGAAAGCCTTACAACGTTTGTAAACATTGTTTTCGGGCCCATAATGGATAATATTCTTTACTTTTACATATCTATCTTTTGGAAAATAAGTCGTCACTACAACGACGTCCAGTCAAACAAAATAACGGTGGCTCACAAAAATTAGAAAAGAACTTTCCACGAAGATGATCGTCTCAAATGTATTCCGCCGAGGTTCCTTCGGTCCAGTTAATGCATATATAAGCGACCGGTAAGTAAACTGAAAGCTTATTTCCAGTTGTCGGGGTTTTCTTGCTGACTTTTCTTGCGTAGTCCGAGGCCGAAGGCATTCCAATGCCTGCTAGTGATTTATATCCATGTTCCATTACGATCGATCACAATTACCGCCAGTATTTCGAGCATGAATTGAACCGATCTCACCGTGAAACGGTCCAGCCCAGTATAGGATAGTTAAATCCATTTATCGATGCATACGATAATAAAGATTAGACTGAAAGTTTGGAATTGTGGTACAGCATTTGAAGGGATGTCGAGGAGGATCAGACACCATCTTTCTTCACTGCCGGCGAGCGATCACGCCATTCCTCAAAATTCCGCCATCGATACCGTTCGATAAACTGTATACATTATTGCTTAAGCACATTGTCGCAGTTAACTTCCGAGCCACCGAACTTGCGAAGTTCTATTCCTTGACTGGCGAACGCAACGCGAAATTTCGTGAGCTTATCCTAAAACTATAACCATGGGCGTCATAGTACAATTGGGGAGATCACTTGGAAATTCATCTGCGGTTGGTTAATTGTATCAGCCATCGGGAAACTTAGAAAGAGCCCCTTTCTAAGCAATAGCTGACGTTTCCTGGGCCCGATCAACCTAGAAGCAGTACAGCGATGTCTCCGATGCCACTGTTGAGCACTGGTTTCCCATTTCCAAAAGATTCGTTCATCCAGCTGTCTCTACGAATTAACAACCAAGAATATGTCACAACGAGAGACAAAAATCGCCGAACTGTGGTTTCTCGTGTGGCGAACTATGCCTCCGTTTAAATTGTGGACTTCATAGTGCCCTATGCGAGAAGACTGACCATATCCACAAGTCTGTCATCAGTCCAAGGGGAACGCGACAAGTGGAAACAACGAGGTTCTGGAGAAAACCAACAGGCCCCTGGTAACTCTGAAGCAGTAGACCGAGTCCAGGCAACTTCTGTTCCAATTAGTCAAATTTCACATTGGTCCATGACATCAGCACATTGTTGATACCGAAAGTTGTGAATCCTTCATTCCAAAGAAAGTTTTGACATGATCCGAACAAATGGTCTTGACAAATCTACTAGCGTACCGATCCATTGGATCACTGTTCAACGCCTCACCCAGCTTAGCGAAGTGACTCTCCTGGTGCCACCTGATCCCAGGTCTGAAGCTAAAGTCCACCCATCCTAAGTTCAGTCACACGGTTTCACTTCAAACGAAATCAAGTTATGTCTTGAATCAGTCACTACTTGAAACGCTGACTGAGTAGTGTTGCAGTAGCAAAATGTGGCATGGCAGGGAAGGCTGTGACATTGGAAGTTGATAGAGACGTAACTAGTGTTGCAGTATATGCAACGGAAAGGAGCTGTGTCAGCAGCGACTAAAACAGGGTAGGATAGCATTATTTTGCGTATCACTTCTTCGGCATGTGACTCCTGTTTTGGTGGTAATGAAGAGTGACGACCAAACAACTTCCCCCTGGGGTGGCTACCGGTTGACTCAGTCCAGGTTAGTGCAGAAGTAGATTGACTACACTGGGAGGTCTTTAAGATGCTCATAATTGACAGGAGATATTTATCGAACAGTGACCTGGTGAACCCATACCTAGAAATTCCACTGCCTCGAACCCAAACCGTTGGTTGGGATTTTGGCAAATTCAAATTTTCCCACTATCACCAGGCATGGGCAAAATGATCCATGATTCGAATGGAATACTAGATTATCACGATCATGTCATCATTTTTGGTACCGCAAAGGAGGAACGTGATTCATAATTGGAACTGGTGCCCGGTTGATTGATGAAGAGACCTATTTTGGTCGAATCCACCAGATGAAAGTTCGATGTATAATAAATGCAGTTTGAAAATCAGTACAAATGGCTACTGTAAGGGTAGTGGGTAAAGGCTCATCCCAAAATCTACCCAGATCAGAGATGAATACAGTTACGGCAACTTTGCTCCGATTATGCCAGTCGATAATCGAAGCAAAATCACCGCATGACAAGGTCGATTAGTGCTGAGGAATCCAATTAGCCGGCATAATAATCAATCAGTGAGTGTTGCTCATCAAAGACTAATATGTGCTACTTGGTTTTGATTAATAAAGAAACTTTTTGTCTGCTCGACTTGATCTTTCTCACTAGAGTTGGTGGGAGTTGGAGATAGCAGCTGCGAAATGGAATCGACTGACTATTTGTGGCCAAAGTAGAGCAGATGTCACTTCACATTTTCTGCGTTACGAAACAGCTACTAAATTGATCCTGAGCACCTTGAACCACCGGTGGGAATGGTGTCACCAAATAATCAAGTCCGCCTCCATTTTTTATAAGGTGCTTGCGAAGCCGCCCCCGATTTGTCCCCAAGTTTGCCACAAAACTCCAGCCTCTTACTAGTTTGATCATCAGGCGAGGGACGAAGGGTACGAAGAAAAGTATGTACAACTTGAGTGAGATTATGGCCTTCGCACCATTTGAACCTACTGTGCAGCTCACTAATGAATCTGAAACCAGGACTGGAGCAGGAATTATTTGCATTACCGGTTCACTGAATTCGCCCGAAGGATCACTTTCTCAGACACGGAGAGGCGCTTTGTATTCGGGATACCGTATTGTCCTCACAATTGCTTTTTCTGTCTGAAATTTGCAATCTCCACTGATTATCAAGACAATAAGTTTCTGTTCAAATCAAAAAGACTGTTTGGTCGAGTTTTGTTGGTCGGGTACCGGGCTGATATTATTTAAATGTAGCATTATGAATCAATCTGGAAGGGCGATTCTCCAAACCGACTTCTTGTCACAGCCCAGCAGCATAAGGTGATACTCGAGTCTAGCCTTTCCGTCCACAAAATCGAAGGCCTAAAATCCCACTCAGACTTAAATTATATCAAAAAATTATTTTCCTAGGCATATGAGACTCACAGTGAACCAAGGAAATTTTCCTCAGGAACATAAACCACGGAATTACGGTCAGAGAAAGCAAATAAGGGCTCTATTTTTAAGTTTTGGGTGTTATTAGTGCCTGGAATTTTCAGTAGGAAATCTTGATAATCCGTAGTTAACTTATATTGTAACGTGGCTGTCCTCATGTTTATTTAAGCTAATCAAAATTCCTATAGGGCCGGATCTGTGGGTTGGGAGGTTGCTATGGCGCCTTGTCGTTTTATTTACCGTCGACTGTACAGCATAATGGGGTTGATTAACTTATTTCAGCCAAATGAATTTGCCCTTGTTTTTCCAGCAATTATGCGCGTGGAATTTGCTAAGGCTCATCTTCATGGATATCCTTATACCACGAAATGGAAATGCGTGAAAGCAATGGCGAGGCAGACAGTTATAGACAGTGCCTACAACTTTCGGGAGTACACCTTCAGATAAAACAGGTAATATTAGTAGCTCCTGCTAACAGCGGTAACTATAGTCGGTTGCAGTGATTTTTCCGTCATATTTCCGGAATTGGCGCAGTTTCTTATTCGTCATTTGTTATTATAGGTGAATCGGTAGTGACAATGATTTTAACAACCATTACGGTGCAACGCACGAAAGTGAGCTATGTTTTCGCGCAATATTTTAGGCTCAGCTGCTTAAAATGAATTTGGATTCTTTGTTAGAGGGAACCCTTTCAGCAGAATTTTTGGCACGGGAGATATCCATTCAAGAAAACATGCTCATGAGGACAGTTGCCTTAATGTTATGTGGGTTGCGCAAGTTGAAATTGAATGGTCCTGATGATCAGAGAACGTTTTGGAGGACACCAAGCGTTACCTCTCACTAATCTTTTCGACGGAGAGTACAGTTAATTCGATTTAGAAGAGTGTCTATAGAGTTCTGAATAGCACGGTAATGCCCGATCACGATACCATAGAACTGAAAATTCACGTCAGTGTTCTCCCAGACACAACAACTGTATCCAACTTCAGGTTGCACTGAAAGACCAGCGTCATCAGTATTTCTGATAAGGCATTTTTGGTGGTAACCAGAAGCCTATGGATGTCCATGAACTCATGAAACCCGATGCGGCATAGCTGGCAGACGTAACAGCGACCAATTTCCTTTTGGACCTTACCATAAATTTTATATCATTGTGCACCAGCCGCTTTTTGTTAATTTTAAGTGCTTGTCGTTGTAAAGTTCATCACTGATAACACGGTTGCTCTCTTCCGTCACAATTGGCTGGTCGCTGGATAAAAACAACATCAAGTAAGCTGGTAAGAATGGTTAAAAAGGAGTATAACCCGCCGTGCGATTGGCCAACGTCCGACATAAGACTATACAAGTTGGTGGATTGCTTCTAGACAAGGACTTAATGAGGAAAACTACAGGGATGCGGACGAATATCAACATGTGCTAAAACAACTGACTGAAATTCCACAAATGGATGCCACTTGGCATGCGGAATGACCTGGAAGACAAAAGATGTTATCCCTTAGAAAAACAGCCAACTTATTTGACGGAATAAAGTAACGAATGCTTTAGCAGGTTGATGGTGACCACTGTCCTCTGTCACTGCCCTTGGGAGACATCTCAGGTAGTTGCTGACAAGGACGGTGCACTACAAGCAGCGCTATAAGGCGGCTGACTTTTCACGATGACATCATCAAACAGGTTTGCTCGCCATACTTAAACGATTGTGTTTCGCCACAATAGACTGTTACCCAGCAAATCCAGATGGATCATAGCANCCGATCACGATACCATAGAACTGAAAATTCACGTCAGTGTTCTCCCTTTCAGAAGCCAGACACAACAACTGTATCCAACTTCAGGTTGCACTGAAAGACCAGCGTCATCAGTATTTCTGATAAGGCTTTTTGGTGGTAACCTGAAGCCTATGGATGTCCATGAACTCATGAAACCCGATGCGGCATAGCTGGCGGACGTAACAGCGACCAATTTCCTTTTGGACCTTACCATAAATTTTATATCATTGTGCGCCAGCCGCTTTTTATTAATTTTAAGTGCTTGTCGTTGTAAAGTTCACCACTGATAACACGGTTGCTCTCTTCCGTCACAATTGGCTGGTCGCTGGATAAAAACAACTTCAAGTAAGCTGGTAAGAATGGTTAAAAAGGAGTATAACCCGCCGTGCGATTGGCCAACGTCCGACATAAGACTATACAAGTTGGTGGATTGCTTCTAGACAAGGACTTAATGAGGAAAACTACAGGGATGCGGACGAATATCAACATGTGCTAAAACAACTGACTGAAATTCCACAAATGGATGCCACTTGGCATGCGGAATGACCTGGAAGACAAAAGATGTTATCCCTTAGAAAAACAGCCAACTTATTTGACGGAATAAAGTAACGAATGCTTTAGCAGGTTGATGGTGACCACTGTCCTCTGTCACTGCCCTTGGGAGACATCTCAGGTAGTTGCTGACAAGGACGGTGCACTACAAGCAGCGCTATAAGGCGGCTGACTTTTCACGATGACATCATCAAACAGGTTTGCTCGCCATACTTAAACGATTGTGTTTCGCCACAATAGACTGTTACCCAGCAAATCCAGATGGATCATAGCATCCTAAATTGTCCTCCCATTTGTCGAAACGTTCTGCCTACTGTCGAAAACAAATACGTTTTGAGATTAAGTAGCATGTGAATAGGCGTTCAAGGGAGTGTAGATTATGCATCCCAGATATGAATAGGTATATTAGCTGGATTAAACAGCCGTTACATTAAAATCTATCCAACAAATGGTTGTCGTAATCACGAAGAACTGTCTACAAGTCTATTAGATGGTATACTCCACGACATCTATGTATGGTTTGTCAGTACTAAGCATTCTACAAGCCGAAGCTGCACGGAAACTTCCGAAGGCTTAGAATCAACGGCTAACAAAATGGCGAATTATATCAGAAAAATGAAAAATTGCTTGGTAAGTCTGATAGGTAGGTTTCAGTTGTCGTTCGTATCATTTACGTACAAGATGCAGAAAAAATCTCACGTCAGAAGTCATGAAAGAACGCAATAACTGTGCTCAACAGCCAGCTATGTTGAGCAAACAGTTGGAATACTCAGGGACTACCGAAGTTTTGCTGGTTACCCTACCTGTGAATACCGTAGGAGATTGCGGTTTGTTGCTGCAAAATCACGAAATTTTCATGATGGAACTGCGCATAAAATATCTGAGAAGATGCAGCGGCGTATTCAGGGCTGGTGACCCACGAAGCTAGAAGATAAAACCACCAGTCAGTGGTTTTGCCGAACGAATCAAGTGTCTCGTATTGGAGAGTCATTTTCATTTTGTCATCACGTCATTTTACACGAGTTCATTAGCGGATCGATATACTACCGATTATCAATGACCTTTTTATGCGCTATTCATGTATTTTTTACTGAGAAAGTTGCACTTCAATTTCGTTTGGACAACGGTGCTTAATAAATCAGAGTTTTGTCTACCGTTTACTACTTTCTTTTTTAATATCATCAGATTCATCGTAATAACTTGACTAGACAGTTTGTCTAAATTGTTCAAATCGATAAATTGCCGTCAAGTCCGTTAAACCTTGCACCTATAATCCTCCGCATGCTCTATAGTTGCATAACGTTCAACTTAGAGGTGCATTATTCTCAGATGGGAACGATGGAGGTGATTAAAACTAAACAGTTGTTTGTAAATAATGACTTAAATATAAACTGTCAGGACCAAATGACGCAAGGAGTGTATCGAAAAATCGATGCGCCATGTATTGGTTTTAATTTTGAATGATATAATCTTCATGCATTTGATTATAAAACTTGCCTTGAGAAAGGCCACCCACGGTAGTCGAAACATTGGCAAATTACATCTACCAACAACGCTGTTATTAACATTATATCATTCACAATTAAATATAAATTGATTCATTTATTCTGCTCTTTCATTATTGTCACCTAGCCAGGGGGGATAGCAAGGACTTTAGCCTCCTCATGATCGCCCGATAATTGTTCTTCCCCAAAACGATTCGCGAAATCTGCGTGCATTTTATAAGACTAGCCCGCGACAATGAAAACCGATTTGCGGCAGCTAGGAAACAGAAAAATGAGAAAATTGGTGGTGGTGACGGTTAACGGATGCGTAAAGTGATTTATGTTATTTTCGAAACTGAGATTTCTGAGCTTCAACTTAGCACAAATCGCGAAATATAAGAATCCTTGAAGGGATACGTAGAATGGTGATAAAAAAATCAGTTGAAAGCTAGATGAGCAGTTCGTCATTGCAGATTCGTGGCTGACTGCACCCTAAGTGTCCCATTTCGGTTTTATTAGGAGTCATCCAAGGGGACGGTAATGGAGACACTCAAGCAACTATAAACGGTGTATTCTTGGGGCGCTCGAACTGCCTGGGAGTAATAACGATTCTCACCGGCGGAACAAAGCAAATTCACTGCATTGGCTGATCTTGCATGAGGAGAAGAACCGCAGAAGTGCACAAAGCTTTGCCGTTCTACAGTCACGTAAGCCATTCAGGAGGGGTTACAATCTGAAGCAAACGAAAAAGCTCCCTGTTCTTCACATCGGGAAGAATTCACTGCACATCAGAATGGACTAATTTGATGTGGTGACTGACCAGTGACCCCAACTCCAGTACACAGATTGGTTCCAAATGACAATACCAGGTGATCTTTTTCCGTGAGTCCCTTAAGGAGTTAGATCTAGAACACAGCTGAGAAACTCTTCTTTTTCCACACGATTCATTCATTTCGTTCGACCATCCTCTGGACATGTCCCAGTTGATGCCAGTCATTTTTGATTTGATGGGATGACATGATTATGAATTACAAAAAACAAGATTGTTCGCCACTTGATGTTGTTCTCAACATGTTCCGTTGGACTATTAGATCAGTTACGGATGCATTGCACAAAGGTCATGTCAGCTTCTGGAAGATGGAACTTCGACTCGACAGGTGGTTCGCTAAACATAGTTGAACGCGGACACAACCGATAAGAACTGCGATCCATGCTTGAAAAAGAGTCGTCCAAAAACTTAAGTCCATGACCAGAAAGCCACGCTCAAGGGGAATTTCCTTGCGAATTTCTGTGGTTCATTCTTTAACTGGTACCATAATGGTGCCACATATACTGCAACTTGTCTTGGTTGTTTCTGATAAACAGGCTATGTCATTCGTGATTCAAGTACCAAGGGCAGGTTTCCACCGCGGAAGGACTCCACAGATGCTTATTATCGGCAACGGATCAGTTTTTTGCAACCTAGTTTACATAGGCCAGACCGCATCGCACGCCAACAACTTCAAGCAGTATCCCACTACCCATATTTGAACGGCCTAGCGGAGAATTTGGTGCGGCTGATGAAAATTGCTCAGCCGTCCGACAGTCTCGGAGCGTCAGTGTACCTGGAGACTTTCATAAACGATTCCCCACTCCAGCATCACAATGCGGCACAAGCCGCTTCGAAGGCAAGTCCAGCCAGTTTATTCAATTCCAGTATCCATCCCATTGACATGTCCGTGAATTCCGTCCAGCTGATGAAATCATAAGAAGGCAATTAAGTCAGTCAACTGTCAAGGCAATTAATCTGAAGGATGAAACTGCAAACCAAAGATGCCTTAGTCAGATCCACTTCAGAGAATCAGGTGTACCGCAGATAGGTGGTGGGACTTTTGAATGCTCTGTAGTAATCTTCACAATGTGAATATTTGATCAACACGAAACAAGTATTTTTTTAAATATCCCTTTATTTAGTCGGGTGCAATTGTCTGACACGACTGTCCTACAAGTGAGATCCATTGCTTTGAATATCTTTGCCGTCACGACAATAAGACCAATACCTTTGTAGTCATCCCAAACTGTTTTCTCATTTTCCCGGAGAGGAATGCCACAGTGGAATTACTCTAATATTCTGAAAATATCATTCATTTCCATGTAGAGAAAAACAGCTCATAAAGCTTAAAAACTAATGGAGTCAAGTAGCTTTTATGGAATGTTGGAAGCATAGTATTCTATCCATCGGTTTTTATCCTTTAAATGATTAGCTTCCTTGCTAGCTTCTGAAATACTAGGATCGTATGACTCAGCCAGAGCTGAATATGATAGATTTGTCGTTTAACTGACCCGTAGAATAAAACGACTAAAATAATCTGCCCATAAATAGATTTTCTTATGTAGTCCTGTGAGGAACTGACATGGGAGATCACTTAGAACGAACTCGAGCTTGCCCTCCTCGCTTGAAGTATGACTGATAAGGCGGAAGAGTCCACCGAAATCACTAATTCCTAGTTCTGTTTCCTATCTTCCCCCAGTCCAATAATTCTTACAATCTACCTCAGCGAGTTTCCTGGAATCATGTAATGTCTTGTGGTGTTGGCAGCCTCCTGTCACTCAGGTTTTTGGTTCCACTGACAGCTGAAGGTTAACTTCGCAGACCTAATCTTCGAGTAGTTTTGCAGATTCCCAAGTTCCTTCCAATCAGGGCACTGGTCACTATCTTAATCAGTTTTTACTGCTCTTCCACGTAGGTTTCATCCACATGCTTGCCGGTTTCTGTATCCAAGCCCGTGATGATGACGTCTCCCAGGACTCAGGGTTTTCTGACACTTTCAAGCCAAGCGAAAATGCCACATGAGAAGCTCATTTAAGAAAGACAGACCGAACCAGCCAACAGAGGAACCGTCTAGCCAGTGTTGCTCATTGAAGACCAGTATAAGTGATTCGAGTCTGAATAACAAACGAACCTTTATTTCTGCTCCACTCGGCTTCTTTCACTAGAGTCAACCGGAACGGGGAACAGAACTGACTATCGATTGGCGAATCGAAAACAGAATACCTACCCTCCTCTCTTCTTCAGAGTTTTAAAACAGCAACTTCCTAGGGCTAGATGACCCGTAAAGTTAACATTTCCTGCCGTCAAACCGCAGAAGGCATAACAACCCTTCATAGGTGAAATTCAACGAGGTCTTACAATACGGCCGATTTGGTGGTTAGAATGTAATTTTGGGAAGGGTAGAGTAGCGTGCTGTAGACAGTCAATCTGCTGATGCCTGCGAAATTCAACGTTCCAGTAAGCGTTCTCGTAATATGGCTTGGTCTGAATCGTCGTGGACTATGACTTAGGGAATCCTCCCAGTTAGTCCTTTTCCTTAAGAGGAAGCAAGGTACCTTAAAGTCCGGGAGTGTTTTGGACCCAATGCAATGCAACCTGTCGAGTTTGTTGGTCCCTGAAATCTTGACAAACCGAGAACTGGAGTTAGAAGAGCACAGTTTTGAGGTAAATGCAATATCTATGGGGCTGTTATGCAGCGTTCTTAACCGCTCGTAGCATATTTCTAATGACAATATATTTTCTTTTGCTATCATATGAACAGTCATAACCCTTATGGAAGGGGTCTGCATGCATTTAAAAATTAGCCAGTTAGGGGAGTTGTTCGACTGTGAATGGGCTCTTACTAGTGACCTTCACGTTCAAGCGTCACATTACGTCCACTTGATCTTTGTCCGTCAAATAGCGACCTAAACTGTCACAGCTAAATGAATCGATTTTTGGCAGTGCAGGGTCAGCCAGGGATCGATTCTTTTTAAGCCTAAATAAGCTGCGCTGACCGTCGTAAATTCCATTGGTTTTCGTGCAAACACCTAAAAGTAAGGCTGACCAGCAACAAACTGCGAAGGCATCGATAGAAAATACAACAGAAATATGAAGAAATAAATGATAATATCTTGGCATTTTTTACGGATATATAAAAATGAAAAGAATTTCCCATTATCAGAAGTGTTACTTTAGGATGACCAAAAACATTGTTATCACTTTAAGCAAGCTCTGTTTCAAGGATTCTAGGGTCAACTCAACTGTCGAAGCGAACGACACGGACTGAAACCATGAGCTACTCCCTTGCTTTTTAAGTTCCCATCAGGAGTGTCATCAGCGGAGAGGAGTAAATAAAAAAGATATTTTCTGAACTGTGTATCATCAAACAGTATTATCTGGGTAGCAATATTTTAGACTCCATTTGAACGGCTCTGTTTTCTTATGCCTTGTTGGGCCAAATATTGAAGGTATATCATATAAAAACAACTGGAAAGAGAGCCTCAAAGTCCAGAATGACCGGTCTACTATGTTGCAGTTTGCCCTGTGATAAACCGACCATGCTTGCCATAGAGAAATATGTTAAATCACGCTGTTTCTAAGTTTGTGATAAGAGGTGTCTACCTTGTAGACACTACAGTACCCCCAAACACTGAATGACTTCCTCAATGCAATGTGATTGGTAAGTTGAATTAAACTAATAAATTAGTTAATAGAAACTTGAAATTCTGCTCATTGTACTCAGCAAAGCTTGTCGTCGAGTTGACGTTTTTTTATCTGATATACGGTTAGTGTTTTCATCTCCCAGTTTTAAGCCAATCAGAAACCTATTGACCTGAGGGCAATTTAGTTCCTTAAATTAATTCTTCAAAGAATGCAGCCTGACCTCGTATTGAGTAACATCGAAAAAGAAAACATGAGTAACTAGTGGATAGACTCAATATTTTGAGGGGAATATACTTTATTATATGTACTTGGTCAGCGCTAAATTCGGATAGGGTAAGGAAGACATTTTTTAAAAATATGAATGACCAAAGTGCATACTGAAATGCCTAAGATGCTTCACTCGGCTGCTCTAGAACAAACAACGACTGAACTGTCATAAGTTATTTATCTCTGGAAGGAGTTGCTCACCACATTGACAAAGACACCGATAAAGAAGTGATAAAATCATGGAATAAATCTTGCTTTCTTGCTTAATTTTGGAACCGGTAAATGGCGAGTCTTGTTAAGCTGCTAAATCGAACAGAGCGAAGCAATTTCAATGACGAAGAAGGATTGTTCAAGTGACACCGGTACCTGTAACCTTGGGGGAAATGACAGAGTCTTCAAACCCTCAAGCTTCACAAAATGATGGAACCACTTTCATTGACCGAGTTACTGGAACATGGGACGCAATAGAGCTTAATCTTCCTGAAGGAGAAAAAAGTGACAATGCATTATTCAAGGTATATTCTCAAACTAACTGTAGGTTGCTGACATGCTTATTTTCCACTCCACTGATGGATTAAGCCCCTATTTGGTTTTATGCGGCGTAGTGTCTAAACTTCAGGGGAATTCACCCTTGGACAGAACGCAAGGTTTCGTCAACTTGATCTTATCTTCCTTCATTAAGTATTATTACTTATTATTACTGAGTATTTGCTTGGTATTTTTTGCCCTCGACTGGACTCAGGGACCGCCGGATGACAAATGTCCTCCATTTCGTCTAGAAGATGCACCCCTGTTGACTGACAAGTAGTGCTTAAAAGAATCCCTTAATCATTCCAGCAATTTCCGGATTCAACATCCACTCTTTATTCATCTTCTGCACTCCAGTCATTGATTCACGTTCGTTCTCGTCATAGCAGCACAATTATAGCAAAGCTACACATAGCCCTTGTTAGGTTACAAAACAGCATTTCAACGTTTTTGATCGGTTTTAGTACTTTTTGTTATACTTGTTGAGGGTGACTTCAATCATGCATCGATCTTTCCAGTCTTTGTTTGATCTGACAGACTCTTGTTTTTCTCCCATCAAAGAGGATTCTAATTCAGACAAATTCATTATCCACCACCCTAAATTATTTTCACTGAAATTGCCCGCCTCAGTCTCAACCCGTGACTACTGTGCACTCCTACAAATGCCTACGATACACTGTCGCTCTGCTCCCCATTCATTCAAGCAAAAGAACGAAACCCTAGTTGGACTCCGTTATTTTTCATAAAGTAACGTCATTCCTCTTCAACGTCCTCCCTTACATGCATTTTCTTGTTCTTTTTTGAACTGTTGCTAAGTGATAGGTTCAGGCTAGTCATAAAGATAATGCGATCTTGGATATTTGCTGTCTCTTATAAAGCTTCTAAGGAGGTGAGTATCACTTTTACAAGTCCTTTGTCAATTTACGGGTACGATGTATCAGCACCCTAATAAAAGCTGGAATGAAAGGTAATGACAATGTTCGTTAACCTACTCCTTAGTGGTAGCAACAGTAGATAGAACTGAAGGGTTGTGACATTGTGCGCTTCTATATCGTCCCCAAGCCACAAAACTAGACGTCATAATCTGAATACACTTATATAGCGCTAAGTGAATTGCTACCTTCAAGTCGCGATTGCATCCACCCGAAGACGATTATGCAAAGCTCAGAGATAAGACATAAATATCGATGTACTGTGAGAAAATCAAATGCTCTATATACCACTATCTTGCTTTTTTACCGCTCATGGTAGGAATTTTTGTGGCATCGGGCAGATCGGTTCTAAGCTTTCTTCCGGAAGTTTTGCAAGATAGAATTCACTCAAAATTGCTATCATTCTTTTAAAATAGTCTTCCCTGTTTTCTACCACGCTTGTATCCAGGGGCCTGTGGGACTATGGAGGAGAGCTTAACTGCCCAAACTTTTTGCCACAATTCTTGTTCTATAGGCCGTTCGTAATTGTTTTGTAGGCTGATACTTTCTGAAAATTGATCTATCCTTTGTTCTGTAGGTTATTCATCTTACACCCTCTGGATATAAGTAATCTTCTTCATGCTCATGTACCAATATTGTTCATCTTCCCAAGTTTCTTTGCTCAACCTTCGGCATCCCGGCAATGGTGGGTATGAGCATTCCTATTTTTCACATTCAACTAATTTCGCGGACATTCTTTTCCTCTAATCTGGCGATTTTTGAACGGTAACGGTTTTCTTGTCATTGCGTATTTAGGTCGTAGTCCATTCAAAGTAATAAAAATAGTGTATCAAACTGAATGTCGGACGTCTCCCCTATGTAATACACGTAACTTGAACATCAATGCGAAATCCTGGCTGACGTAGCTGATGGATCATCTTAACGGTCAACCACTGATAGAGTAATTACGTCACTTATGTGACATTAAGCACCGTTGGTGATAATGTACCCGAAGGTCCAACAACTCAGCAACTTAATTGGCAGCCAAACTTCAAGTTGTTCATCGTGCCAGAAATGTTTGCATACAGCTTCTCAGGCCAAATTCATGTTGGCAAATCCAACCGTTCACCGTTGATGGAGACCAGTCTTGTGCAGTGCCCGTTCGCTCACCGCCACATATTAGGTACTATCGGTAATACCTGCATCATGACGCATCTTATTGCTGTGATCTGCATTCAGCAACCCGAGATGATGACAGTTGCACAACATAATGGTTAGCCAATAGGTCATCAGCCAACCAGGATATGAATATATAGGTTTAGATTAAGCAACAGCTGGCGCCCAACAATTGTGCCAAGAAACTGAATATTTTAACACAGGAATTTTCTAATGTGGGTCTGAAATTTTGTTCTACTATTTCCGTAAATTCTCCCCACTAGCAACAAACAACGGGCAGGTTACATTAGCCCAAGCATTCTTGCAACTGCTTCTTCAGGCCTAGAACTAGTGGTTTATAACATGACAGATAAAATCAAAAATAGAAAAAGTGGCTTGAAAAGTTAATTGGAGTGCTTCTGCTGCCCACGTGGTTTACAATGCACAGTCTGGCTCAAGTATCCGACTTTTGAAAAGTAAAACAACATAAGGACAATGCACGATACCTGGGTACGTTGAAAAAACAAATTCTATACACTGTAACTACTCAGGCACAACCAGTTACAACTGTTAGAAACAATGTAGGAATAAGAATTAATGTTACAGAGCTATGCACAATAATGTACTTAGTTGAGACTAGATAAGAATACTTACCTCTTCCTGGGGAACACTGGGAGGGACTGCAAAAGCCACTGTACTCCAAAAGAATTCATTTTTAAAGGCCGTTTTTAGCGCATCTGAATTCTGGTGGTGTTAACTGTAAACGGTTCCTGATTAATGACAAATTACTTCTGCAACAAACTAATTCTAGGCGAGTTTCTGTTCCAACTTGTATAGCCCCCAGGATGGTATAGTAAGATATATTTATACGATGCAACTGAACAATGAGTATCTGAAAATACCCAGCAGCAGATCCGGCGCAAGCACTCTAGGAGTCCCGAAGAAAAGCAATCGACCAGCAATCTTGTCAGAAGAATCCGGTAGGCATAGTGTGGCAGAGTTTGCATTATCTCCTTCATGTTCAAGGCCTGACACATCATCGCATGAATTTACATATATCTTCGTGGCGGAAAAACGGCGTTGTCCTCAGCTTACTTTTCAGACTCGAAATGCTTTTGCGTAAATATTATGGCGGGTGCATTACATCTTCGTTGTCTTTTGTTTTAATCAACGGGCCAGCAAACTACTTTCACTGAGCCTCTCTGTCTGCATACTGCCTACGGGTTACCGGACAAGGCGTGCGCTGCAAATATGATTTTGACTTTACAATTGTTGATGGCACTTAATATCATTACTGGGCTCTGTCTCACGTTAGTTTCATTTGAGTTTCCTAGAGAGCGAGCACCTTTTTCCATTCATTTTTAGGAAAGAAGAATTTGCGCCACCTCACAGTAGACCCAGGTGAATGTGTGAGTGCTGTCTTTCTGATCTCACCGTCAGATGTGCATCCTGTTTCATCGAAACCATCATTTACTTTATCCTTCCTAAGGTTATTAGGATCAAACCCCGTCCTCTGAATCCATGTCAAGGAGACCCGAGGCCACTATTAGGTATATCATAACAACACCGACTAAACATGGAGTTAAATTATCATCTGTTTACCTCATCGTGGAACACATATATTATGCATGCGTCAACGGCATGTACAGCTTCCGCCACACTCTCGGCACACGCCAATGTATGGTCTTTGTATGTAGCTCCGTTGTCTATACCATGGTCTTCCCATCTTTGGAAAGCTGTTTGGACAGTCTTAGGCTTAGCGGGAAATTTTTTTCATCTTCACCAACCACCACCTTTTCAGCTTGCCAAATCGGAAATAAAATAGAAATCAAAGCCGCCTTGCACCGGAGGTGTTGTTGACCTGTTGCAGTTATATATTTTACAGTTATTTAATTCCCCGAAGATGCCTAGTCGAAAAATGTGACCAGAAACTGATTTCAGGAGCCAGTCTCGTTGCAAGAATTTAAGTTATATCAATTTTCATTTAGTTAGTGCAGTTTTCTGAAGTTTAGCAATTTATGACTGGATAAAGATATGAAGAGCTTAGAAAATCATGAAATTATCTTGATCAGTCGTTAGACGGTTCCCACTTTCTGATTAGCTCTATTAAAATGTTTATCTAATAGGTCTGCGAATTCAGTTGATTTGAAAATGTGTTGGTCGTAGACAGGCTGTTGGTTTCCAGGGGGTTTTGCTTACTGAGCTTGACAGTCAGATCGCAAACGTTTCATTTCCCGTCGGGACGACATCGTCAGTGCAAGTGCACAGTTGTTGGGGTTCTCCTATATTTGTGGGGTAGCCGTTGACCTTGAACCTCTTCGACGACCTTGACAGGGAAACTATGCGGCTGTTTTCCACTTGGCCTCTGTTGATTTGACCTATGACCCTAGAAGATTGACATTCGGTCTGGAGAGTTTGATCTGTTCACTTATGTGCCGTTGTTTGTATTCTGAGTGACTGAATATTGCGTGATTCAGCTCCGTAGACAGATCCGTGTAAATGACTCGGATTTGTGATTATGGGTCTGCATGACTTGAATTTCGGTTTCTTCAGTTAGCTGAGTTGTGTGCCTTTCATCCGAAATTACAGATGATCCAAACTCGATGTGTCTATTGAGTGAATTATTCAAAAAATACCAGGCTTTCAAGAACTCCCCGCGTGCTTAGTAGCTGCTTGTTTCAAGAACTCAACGTTATACAGATCGAATTTGTGTCCAGCTTTCGCTACCCTTCGTCGTCCCCAGTGCAGTACGGCAGGGGTACTCTATATCCTCATTTCTTACTAACTTCTTCGTAGAGGCTGTTATAGAGAACGGTATAGATGAACTTCTCTAGGAGAACGGAGTATTGACTTGGAGTATCCTGATAATATTGTCTTGTCGTGTGACAATGCATAGGCAATTCAACGCGCATTGGACCGCTTGGAGATTAAGGTATCCCAATATGGTATGTCCTTTACACCTTCAAACTGCAAGGTACCTCTTCAGGAGTCTATGCATGCACAGACTCTTTTTGGTGATCGTTCAAAAATTTTCAATAGCTCCAAGTAACTCAGGAGCCCGATCACACCTGTTGGTGTTGGGGAGGAAGTCACATCAGGAAACGCGAAAGCCAGAGGAGCTTTCGCGAACTTGCGGCACTTGTTGCACCACCATGACATCCAGCTTTCTCACAGTTCATAGAGTTCTTCTTTACGGTTTCGAGACTTGGTCTGTTCGTGGCGAGGATGCCTGGTAACCTTTTGTGCTTGACCACCCATGTCTCCGAAGCATTGCTGGTGTCTGGTGGGAACACCAGGTGAGCAATAACGAGGTGGGTCTTCGTGTGTTGGATACAGGCAGCCGTCTTCCGACTGAGGTAGTCGATCTACGTCACTTTTGGTGACTTGGACACGTACTGGTTATGCCTGCCCATGGTCTGCTTTTCGTGCTTTTTCACAAGAGCTAAGCAAGACTGGAAGAAGTGATGCAGGTTTAGGGTATGATTTAGAGTTGAGGCATGAAGAAATTAGCTCCGGCTTTGGCCTTGGTTGATGCTTCCCGCCTAATTAGTTGGGGACCAAAAGATGACGATTGTTGTTGGTTGGAGAGGCTGAGAAATATGGGTCAGAACCAAAGTCGGTGACACAAAGGTAGTATGGCCTATCTGTTAAAGTCCTCCTCCTTAAAAATAACCCTAAAACAATCCAAAACTTCAAAATATGTAAGGCAAAAAAAAGCAGTTGGTTCGTCATGGCTTATTATATGTGGCCCTCTTATCTAGGCACCTTCTGCAGTTCCATTCACGGGGTTTTGCGTTGACACTACGCTTAGATTTAGGCATGTGCATTATATATATATATATATATATATATATATATGAGATAATTCACCACGTGATATCACCGCTCAACTCACCATAAAGAAACCATGGAAGCACTGTACAGCTGTTTCATCCTTGTTAGGAATCATGAGCAGTGCATATGGACCGCGCCCGAACTGGGACGCGAACCCGGGACGAACGATTCTGAGTCGAACGCCTTAGCCATTACGCTACCGGGCAGGCTCTCCACGGTTTGTTCAACTTCACCACATGAGCACATCTCAGTTGCACCTAATCGTCAACTTGATTTGCACGGTTACTGTCGTTAGCTCACACGCCGATCGACCCCATACTGATAGATTGACTTTTCTGCAGGTGAGCTAAAGTACACACGAAGGCTTTGTATATGACCTACAGAGCTTGATTACTTGATACATTTTAGTATTATTACATGTAAACATTCAGTCTCCTACTACTAAAATGTATCAAGTAATCAAGCTCTGTAGGTCATATACAAAGCCTTCGTTGAACTTAGGCTACCTGCAGAGAAGTCATCTATCAGTAGTGGTCGATCAGTGTGAGCTAGCGGACAGTAACCGTGCAAATCAGTGACGGATGTGTGGAACGGATAGGTGCAACTGAGATGTGCTCATGTGTGAAGTTGAACATAACGTGGAGAGCCCCTGCCCGGTAGGCGTAATGGCTAAGGCGTTCGACCTCAGAATCGTTCGTCCCGGGTTCGCGGTCCCAAGTTTCGGCGCGCGGTCCATATGCAAACCGTATTTCTGCTCATGATTCCTAACAGGGATGAACAGCTGTAACAGTGCTTTCCATGGTTTCCTTTATGCGTGAGTTGAGCGATGATAATACATGGTGAATTATTTCATGTAAACATTCAATCTCCTACTACTAATATATATATATATACCTTGCAAACGACGTCTGTTCTTTCTCTTTTTTCATTCGCTCTTTTGGTTTCGATATATCTTCTCAAAGTATGGGAGCAGCTATGATCCCTTGCTGTTGGAGTAATCTTACGGTTAGTTCAAATTTACTGACGATGTCACCTCAACTGGCGATGAAACGTTTGTGATCTGCACGCCAAGCTCAGGAACCAGAACCCATGAAAAGTTCTGCCATTTTTTCAGAAGTGCCCACTTCATGAATATTTGATGGGCTCCCTGTTCTTTACCTTTGCTCAGGCACACAAAGAATATTGACCAAAGCTGGCCCAAAACTTAATCAGTGTTGTCAAAGGGAAGCTGATATGTGACTCAATGTGGTTGCCCAGATGTCCTTAGTGCATCTCTGCAGAGTGTGAAAATATCAAACAAAGTGGCGAGGGGGAAAGTTTGTTTGTTGTTACGGAGCGCCCAAGAAGTTACAGGGGCATCGATCTTTCAGAAATCATTTATTACATGCTAGTAGTAGGAGATTGAATGTTTTCATGAAATAATTCACCATTTGATATCACCGGTCAAATCACCATAAATAAACCATGGAAGCTCTGTATAGCTGATTTATCCTTGTTAGGAATCATCTGTCATGGTTTCTTTATGGTGAGTTGAGAAATCATATCACATTGTGAATTATTTCATGAAAACATACAATCTCCTACTACTAGAATGTACCAAGTAATCAAGCTCTGTAGGTCATACACAAAGCCTTGG
Organism: Fasciolopsis buskii; assembly: GCA_008360955.1. Classification (NCBI taxonomy): domain Eukaryota; kingdom Metazoa; phylum Platyhelminthes; class Trematoda; order Plagiorchiida; family Fasciolidae; genus Fasciolopsis; species Fasciolopsis buskii. The sequence goes on along the minus strand of LUCM01003514.1, from coordinate 21,879 downwards.
TCGTACTTGGGCTACCTGCAGAGAAGCCATCTATCAGTAGTGGTCGATCGCTTGAGCTAGTGAACAGTAACCGTGCAAATTAGTGACGGATAGGTGAATTATTTCAAGAAATCAGTTAATCAAAGTTCCTCTTTGATGCTTGATATCGGTTAGGATATTTTTGAGTTTGTTTTATCGCACACGATATCTGCACCTTTCCACTCGCGCTGCAGTTTTCGAGAGTCTTTGCTTTCGAATCGCCCCGAATGCTCGGTAACTCTCTGCCGTGATTTGCCTCCGCGTGTATTGTCGTATCGGTACTCTTTTGGCACCATAGTATACACATGACATATCTGGAATTTGGCTGTTGGCTCGATTCTTCCGCTATTCTATCAGCTGTAGGAGATTTGTCAACCTCGGTTTCAGAATCCGAAAGAAGACTCGTTCGAGGTCTCATTCCGAACTAACAAAATGTGAAACCGTTCGTGTAAAGGCAAGTAATGCCCACATGCACACATCTTGTGTCATGCGTTTATATGCATGTGCAAGCTTTGAAATTAAACATACACATTTATAGTGTACTGCAACATTTCCTTATTGTCCCTTTCCAAAAAATTGCGTTATCTGAACCCACCGTGCGCAACAGTTTTGCCCCATCTTTTGCACTCCATACATTTGAAACGAAAGTTTTCAAGGAGAAAGAATGTTTAGTTTTTTTAATTCTTAACTGTTTGCTGCTACTTTACAACTTGTTTCTGCATCAAACTTTCCTACTTTTATGAATTTATTTCATCTGAGTTATTTTCTCGGAATGATTCCGTTACTAACGGAACTGATTTGAGTTATGGAACACGACAAAAGGAGGAAATAAGCGAGATATGGAAGGATGAGTTATCACCTACTACATTAGATGCTTCCGGAAAGGAAGATAGAAAAAAGTTCAACTTCCCATAGAGGAAACCGCTGAAAAACAATTGGGGGTTTTCGGGTTACATTGCAGTGATCTGGCCAACCAGCACAAGTTGATTCATCAGTGCTCCAAAAAGCTTGGTCACCAGTTGGATCGTGACCTGCTTAGAAATTACTGAAAGCTGATTAGTTCGAAAGTGCTAACTGAAGTCACCCCCTTCCGTTGGTCTGCTCCATGACCACCGAACGTTCGGTGTAGAGGTGTTACAGGTGCCATCCCCCCCCCCCACAGGACCGGTTTTCACCGCCTCGTGGAATAACGGAGATGGTGAAACTATTTATGCGGTCATAAACAGGCTTAGAGCTTCGACATGGTTACGTGGTTGTGTCCATCGGATGCGCTGGTAACCGCAGAATTGGCCCACGAATGACCACGACGAGAATAAATTAGCGACTGCTAGGATGAACATGTTACCGAATTTAACCGCTTACTGTGTCGATGGACTTAATGTCACCGCATCAATGTCTCCAGAAATATGTGACTAATGTGTAATATTTAGTCAGACTAAACGTACAAAGTTTTATCAGAAATTGTGACTTCTTAAGGCTTGATGTCGTTCAGTAATTTATGTGCGTGTCAAGGTGTTATCGAGAAACAATTGACAAGGTTTGCTTTCACAAACCATATCAATAAATATATTGGCCTGTTTGCCATTGGCAACCCAAAAAGTGTGAACGATGAATCATTAATCAATAGTTTTACCCAGTGGTTCTAAACCTAATCTTCATATAAAATTAAATAAAAGGCACTTCTAAATAAAAAAATATATGAGGAGAAATCTGTCGGTATTCAGAAACCTAGTATCAGCGCTATGTCGTAGGCAATTTGGGTGCCAGTTCCCTGTAATCAATGGTGCGACGAGTCTACTTTCTCACGGGCATGCCTAGTTGAATTAAATCGCTGTATTTTGGGATGGGGTTGATAGGAGCATGGTGACTAAGTTAAAATCGGCATTCTCTTGTTTTTTCAAATGGTCTAAGCGGTATCACTTTGGTCTGGTCCGACCCAAAACGTATGTAAGTATAAACGGCGTCTCTTTTTATCTGCCCAGCTTCTGTGACTGAAGAATGAAAGAAAGTGAGTGATACAGGAGAAGAGTGTAATGACGGTCTTTACGGATACCATATGCACCTCTGCAATAGGAGGTTACTTTAGTTTCTTCAGTCGCACTTCCTTGTTTGGGACGAGCGCGTAATATGAATATATGAACACATTTATATAAATATATACATACATATAAAAGTGACCGCTGATATTTTTAGCAAAAAACATGTACAGATGTATGCACAAATTTATGTACATACGTATATTTAATCATCGAATTGGAACAATGGCGCCGTTTGTAAGCAGTGATCCGATGTACTATCTTTCCCATTAAGATAACCGTTGACAAACAAGAACGATGGAAACTGTGTCAAACAAATAACTGCCCGGTTTAATAACTGTGTAAAACGTACATCCGTAAAGCATATAGTTCTTTAATGCACAAAATCCTACTGCATCGTTTTCGGTGATCCATCCTTCTGTTTTATAGTTTGCCATGAAAATTTCATGGGCACGGTTTTCAAAAGTCCCGCAGTTTTGTAGAAATTCTTAAGTGACTTGTTGTTAAGTTTATAAGTTAATGAGTCCCGTTACTTTTTTCAGCAAAAAAAGAAACAAACAGATCTAGTAACTTATTTTTTAATGACTGCGGTTGGTTTCTTGATAAATTACTACCAAATGGCCGAGCGATTACCTCTCCGTTTATGATTTTATTTTCTTAAAATGCTAACGCTGTAATTTTTTTCTACTTTGCGTTGACAAAACCATTTTCGTAGTACTAATGGGGTGTTACTGTGAAGGTCGTTTTGTCCTGCGAGTACGGTCATCCACTAATTGTGAGTTGCTTTGCATACAACATTTTTCGTCTATTTTCGGCTCAATGAAGGGGCAAGTGTTCTTAGAAATAGTATCAAAGAGTTTCACTTAAGTATTGGGATGTTTGAAAGAGGTCAGATTGTTTCAGCGGGACATTTCAACTCGCTTTACTTGTGCACAACTTATCTATGAATTGCGGTTTTTAGCATTTTGTGCTTAATTATGATTTGACACTATCATGTTACCTATTAATTACACATTCAACATATGCATCAAAGGCCATGCAAGGGCAGACCGGTGAAAACAAACATTTCACTAATTTTTGTTAGTAATCGTGGAATAGATGACAGATAACATTAGCAGATGGAGGCAGGAGCAAAATGGGAGCTCTGGGAGAAGAGAAAAGTGAGTGCCTTTTGGGGTATGACTAACGTGTCGGTCACTAGCATTCAAGTGAAAACCCCCCAAAAAGACTGCCAGGTTTTGCTGAAGACATTCCACAAGAAAGCAGCCTGCAGCAATCTGGAAAATGTTTCTGACAACCTGAGTAATGACTTTTCCATCTGCAGGTTTCGCTAAACAGGAGCAGTAATTGACCAGTTGAATGGTCACGATCGATACTGAAATCATGTCGTCCGGGATCCGTGCTTGCACACATAGACTGTAGTCATGGTTCAAGTTAAAGTATACAGCATCGCGTTGGAATTTAATAGTGTACATAGAGTTGCACTGCGTAAAAACATGATGCTGCTATTAAGTATTCCCTCCCTTACGGTCATTCCTCGGGAGTCCCCAGAGAACTTCCAAGGTTCTCTCAGGGGACGCTCGCGTCTACTGGGGCTCACTATGAAATTACCTGGCATAGATTATTCTGAAATCTCATCTGGTTTAAGATTGTATTACTACGACCTGACGAAAACTTGCTATATGATAACCTTCATGAGGCTAATTAGCACATAGTACAACAGAGTTAGAATTTTCCATTACAGTATGGATCCTTAACAGGTAGAATGCCTTCAAGGGGTTTTTCTTTGCCTTGATCACTCAAGACATCCTATCTGGAGACAAACTGGGGAAAGAATTGTCAGCACTAGAGAACGCTCGTGATAATGAATTGATCCAGAAAATGAGTGGTAAGTTAATAACGTACAATTGGCACTGGTCACACTTTAGACACCCTAGACACTTTAGACAACTTCGAATTTACTAAAGCTTCGGTAGGAGATCGTGAACATGAAGCAGGTGGCCGGCTCTTCCCCGTGGATAATATGTCGGATATTTCTTAAGGATTCCAAGGGTATTGTTCAGCTTTTCGAATGACATTCTGCTATTCAGGGACGAAAACAACGAAGTAACTGTCAATTTCGGATCTGCGGCCACAAAGCGCACGACTTGCGGTTACACAGCCTAGTGCAAAGCAACTGTAAATACACTTTTCAATGGAGTACCGCTCTTAGAAGATGCCGATGAATGACAGTCGTTTAGTCAAGTTTCCGCATGCTTCTAAGGGTTTGCAGAATTATTTACAGTTTCTTATTTAATCAGCATAAGTCTTCGCAGCAGAACTTTCAATATTTTATGTGATTCGATAAGTAGCTGTTCAAATAGATTCGTCACTAGCGGATGTCAAAATATTGATGTTTTCGTTCCAACAGAATGCTCCTGGGTTGCCCAAAGATCAGCGAACATCATTAAGTACAGCATATCGAGTAGACAAGCGGATGGTGGGTAGCGGGAAGGGTGCATCTGTTGGAGTGGAAGAAACCTAAGATTGTCTCTTGATGAAAAATTGGAGAACTCTCCTTCTATAACTATTCGGACTTATGAACAGCCCAGTCCAATACAGCTTTTTTGCGTGCCAACACGTTTACTCTTTCAACCGGTAAGCACTATAGCTGATGCACCAAACAAGCCAAAATAAAACAGGTGAAATATCAAGTATTATAGCCGTAACCAATGTGCGGTAGCCTGGATATATTGTATTAGAGCATATCGTTTTCACCCATCGCAATCGTAGAAGAACGGATGTAGACTTAAAGTCTCATTAACAGCCAAAGCATCACAACAAGGATTTCCCCTCAGGGAAGTAAACAACGGCACTCCTGAAAATTCAGACGGATCACATGCGCATGTTGTACCTCGTATAATGAAAAGTATATTATTAATATTATGACGAGTTTTCGATGTACAAAGGAAAGCTATTTTGTCAGCTCAAGGTTTCCAGCTATTGAACGAACATGTTCAATAGACTCGACTGTACATGTCTTGCGAGCTTTCTCGCGTGTATCACACACTTAATAACTTTTGCTATTGAAAAGCATTAGAGTACTTATAATTTCTGCTTTGTAACGGGCCGACGGTTTGAAAAAGCTTTCTTCCACAGGAACATTACAAAAACTTGTTTTTCAGTTGCTGTCTGAATTCTATACTGCGACAAGTGGCGCCAATATAGTCTGTACTAATGGACTAATAGTATCTTCTTGGTCGAAGAGTTCATCATATTCTACAGCGTTCCAATGGCTGGCTATAATCTTCAGCCCTGAGCACATATTTGGGAGGGTAGGCGCAACCACGGTTCACTGAAACCATTTTCCGCGTTCCCACATGGAATATACATGAGAAAATCAGGTAATGCATCATAAGCCTCAGTATGATTGCCAAGCGGGTAGTTCCTTGAGCAACAGAACTTTTACCAGGAACTATCCTGAAAGAAAGAATTTTGTTTTGTAGTGACATGTTCTTATGTCCAGTTTCCAAGCGTGATTTAAGTGGATTAAATGAGAGAATGAAAAGCCATATCCACTAATGTATCCCCTGAAAAGGGTACTCTGACACGCTCAATTCCGGCTGTAACAGTAAGTTTTAATGCCGATCAAGTATAGTACCGCGTCTACATGCGGAGGGAAATTTTTTTGTTAAACCAGTGACATCGCCCAACTTAAAAACTAACCCTTGACGTCACGCATCAAGTACCTTTTTAAAATGTTCTACGCGCAAAATCAGGCACAAGAGTTTGCTTCCGTCTTGCCATAATACCACATTCTACAGTTGATTACCATGACAATTTAGCAAATTACTTTGGTAATATCAATTTCATTTCAGATGTTTCGAGAAGTTCATTTTATCGAGGAGAACTCAGTGACAGTTGTAAATGACGTGTGAATGACTGAGATAGAAAACCTCATATGGCCTTGCTCTTTTGATACGAGCGTTGAAAGTATAATAAAAAAATAGCCTGCCTCATCTAGCTAGTGCCATTATCCACCAGTTAATAATACATGGTCGTCTGGGTAGATTATCAGTTTTATCACATAAATATTTGGCTGGACCTCCGAGTTCCAAAGCTGCAATCTTCTGACGCAACCGTCAAGTTTAATCACTGCGGCAAACGCCGAATACATTTAAATCAAATTTCACCATGTAAATTATTCAGAAAACATGTCGTTCATGATTGCTATGAAGCTGATAGTTCAAATATTTTTAGAAGAATAAACACTTCTAGAACTATCTTATTCGGAGGGAATATCACTGCATGTTCCACATTCACTCCTAAAACTCTGCAATGAGAATAACCATTACAAGTATCATGTTGCCATTTTCCGACACTCATGGCCCTTCAGGAATCCAGACGGGATCACAATGAGCCTTGTTTCCTTTGGAAGCTAACACTCGGTACTAGTCAAACATAATTGACGAGGTGGTAGATTGTTATTAACAGCCTAGCATCCCTTAAAAGACCAAACAACAAAACTGCAAGATGCCAGTAAGCATGAGCAGCTTTTACTTTCAACGTTGAGAATTTTGCAACCTTTCAGACGAAATTCTAGGGTGGGATATATAGTGACAACCTGTGTCATTTTCTGCGGCAGCTAGTGACAACAGTTTGGAGCAGTTGAATGTGAAGAGAGCCCATGGGAAAGCTGCCTTCTTCGAGACTAAAGTGTGTTTCCTACTCATGTACAAGCATATATTTTCAGAAGCGACTGTTTCTTGGACCTTGTTTCCCACCATGGCAAACTACATCACAGAAAAGATGAGGCCTTGTTTACAGTACAGCAGGAAATGTTTGCAAGACGGCTACAATGAAACATTCCGAAAGATCGATTTGCAGTATTTTTCCGATAGTGTCCTTTATTATTCAACACTTCTTATCATTGCGTGGTGGTTGAAAAATGTTATCCAAGGTGAAAGTTTGTTACTTTTCGGGAGTTTGACTATTTTATGTTAACCGGAAAACTTGCAGATGTGTCCATGGAAGAGTTATATCACTAATTGCACAAATAACTGTGTAACCCAAGAAATGACCATTTTTGCGCAAGTCAATACACTATCGTATTATCTACATCATTTCTCATCTCAGGATACTAAAGAACCGCAGCTTTTCCTTCGTTAGTCAACGGAATGGAAAAAGTCACCAAGCTACAATGCAATAAATCATATACAGCTCACATTAACTTAAAGTTCTAAACACTAATGGTGGGTTCTTTATGTTTTGTTGCTCCCCGCTTAGGTACAAAAGAATACTTGATTGCGTAGAGGCAGATGTATGGAGATTCTGAAAGTCCATAACCATGGATTAGAATCAAGTCTAGCTTTTGATGTATAGCACGGCTTGAGCATTCACACGAAGCTGTCTTGTCTTTTATTAAGAACCCATTTGGAAACTTTCGTAAAATGGTTATTGGGGAGTTTGTGTACAATTTTGTCCCCAGACTAAGTGCAGGATGGTGCATAGTGCTTGTTTTGGGGTTGGTTTATGGTGACCTGTAGATAGCCGCATTCAATTGTCAAATCCTCTTAGGAAAATACTTAAACGACTAAAAAAACCAACTGAAATTTAGCGTTAGGCAGTTTGTTTGCTGTACTTTACCACATTGTTGCAAATTTTGTTTGTCGCAATGCGAAAGTATCAATTGGTTTCCGCCAACTAAAAACAATTTTGACAACTTTGCTTACGGAAGGTTGGATCTCTAGCTCCCTTAGTACTACCTGGTGACCATATTGCTCTAAGTTTAGCACGCAAAGATTGAAGTTATTTTTCTTAATATTCATGTCGTGTACGTTAATGTCACTTTCGTGATTTTGAGAAGACGATGGAACCTTTGGCTTGTTACCCATTTGTTTTAGCTCGCATGCGGTGATAATAAACATTTCTGTATGTCGCTAAGGTTGAAAGATTGTAAGAGATAGGCTTGGGGGCAGTTTTCGGTGGAGCACGTCTGCTAACTACCTACTATTTTCATCAATAAAATGTAATACCTAGTTTTGAAACTAGCAAAATAGTCCCTTAGTGGTAACAATTCAGTTAAGAAATCATCCTCGTGGGGAACAAATGAAGTCCAGAAAGGCGCCCGAGTGAAACACTGCAGTGACGATTTCAGGCCGACTTTTAGTTCCAAAAGGAGAAGATTCAGGGATCATTTGATTGTCAGTCAGAATGAAACAATTTGAGAAATTTAACTTCGGAAAACAGCTGCATCATTCTCAAACAAACTTGTAAGCTTTTCAAGAAACCAACGGGGAATACGTGGTTTATGCACTGAAGATTTTCCCGTCCAATGTACTAATCAGTTGCTTAATACATTAGCAGTCTTTCTTTTTATTTAGAATTTCTAGGTTTCATTATACATTTGGAATTTATCTACTACCTCCCCTGCGCAGATTCTAATTTAACTGACCAAAGTACCAGAAATAAAGAGCGCCATTTCGAGGATAGTTTAAGGAAAACTTGAGGAAAGATCGTCACTCGTCACATCAATATGCTACTTAAGCAACAGAGGTCCGAGTGAGTTTATAGTCACTTGATTACAATCGCTAGTGTAACGTCAGCAACCAGTGGGAGAGCCCCCACACATAAATCTACAGCCAATTGTTTCAGTTGTATTTTATGAATGTATTTAGCTGTGAAATTCCCAGAAGAGATTTCCATAGGCGTGGTCCACAGTAGGTGGATCGTTGATTTCAGGCTGAGAGTTAATGAATTTGGGGCATACCATAAGATGATGCTAAAAAGCAAAGCACGGCTCGAAACAGTGTCTCATTAGAATTACGTGAAACTATGCTGTACCGATAGGTCCGCATTTTCCTGAAACCTTTCAGACGTTTTCAGTAATGTCCTCGTTTTCGAACGAAATTTGTTAAATCAAACTATAGCATGGATTAAGGCAGAAACAAGGTCAAAGGCCCCTTTCGGACAGGGCTACTTCTTTCGTAAAAGGTAGTGCACCTTGAAGCTGTGGCAATTACCAAACTTCCGAAGTGTTACTCGTTGGAAGACAGTCAGTCTCATGAACTGCACAGGTCCTCAGACAGTCATATACGCTCCTTGGAGCTTTAACCGTCTTCGCCACCGTCGTTATGCCTGGAAGTCGATTTGGCTGAGTGAGTATTCACTTTGATTTTGAAGTGCCTCGTTTCACTGACCACCAAATTAAGCTTTGACATCGACGTTTTGAAGCCAACCGCAATGCACTCCACAACCCTACATGTGAGTAAATAAATCCACTTTGCTAATAATTCATCTGGACTTTTTCGGCAGTTTGGCACCTTTTGATTAAGAGGCATCAAAAGCTGTTAAGAAATTTACCCTGCAGCCATTCAGGGCAATGCTGGCTAGTTCAATATCTATTTTCGGTTGTTCTGTTTTAGTATCCCTTCAGGAGGCATTACAGAAGTTAACCGGGTTGATTCGAAAGTTTGACTCTCTTACCGTAGCTGTTGGGGTTATTCAGCCTTCTAATGTTGTGTCGAACATACGGAAGTGTGAAACGTTGAGAGATTTACATACCCTCGATGAAGTTCTTTTATCCCCGATGCGTAAAACGGGTTGATGAGCTACTTAGTTCAAACGGCCTCACGATCAGTTAAGGGCTATTTACGCAGCGATCTGTCAACAAAAGTAGGAAGTACACTTAGCACAGTAGTCAATTACAGTTTGGCTTTGTTTAGCTGCTCGATAGGCAGTCGAACACGCACTGAAGTATATAATCACCAATTGATTGCAGCTATTATAGGTAGGCTCGTAAAATATATAAACTGTTTACTGCAGGAGAAGCCGTTCGATCATCCCCGCAGTTTTCAAGATAGAAAAACATGTCGAATGCTGATTCCCGAACCTGTAAGACCATTTGTCTCAACGCAGACCTCGTATTCCATTTAACTGCCCTTAGCATTTGTGACCACTCGTGTGTCACCCCTACTTGGCTCTGTACGGTTGCAATACTGAAAACCCTAAAACTTGACTGGCACAAAGAAGAGACAGTCGAAAGCGGTAGCAGATTGAGTTTATCTTGATAGGAGCGCGCAAGCAGAGCATGCGTGCGCACCGCAAATGTGGAGACCGCGCTGAAGAGTAAACGTTGAACAGGCGATCCGAAGGAACAAATCCAAGTTCCGCTAACAACGCCAAAGACTAAGATGGTGCCTGAACAATCTTCAGGCAAATGAAACGGCCCACTTTTCACGACGTTATAGATGTGTATCTATGATTATTTGGGTAAACATCCACTGTGTGCAGCTCGTGCCATATGGGTACTCATACGTGCATGTTAATACAACCCTTAAGTTCATGATGGTATATTTAAAACATGGTATATAAGAGCCCGTTTTAGGTGCTTCACAAGTGGTCAAACATTGCCCATTTTAAGGTACTGAGATAAGAAAATAGAGGTAGATTGAAAATTGGATTGATGTAACCAGAGGGTTACTACGTAATTGGAGTCATAATAGACGACATGTGGATAACTTTTTTGTCGATTTAACTGGTTCATTGGTGACGTACCTGTGTCTTGAGATGACGTCTAGGATGATTAAGGGGTCTAGCGTGTTGTTATCAGGGCAATAATGGATGACTATTCAAATGGATCATGATTGCTAGGCCGTAAGCACGGTTTTATATCAAACATTCTTTACTGGTTGCCTTCTAACCGCATAATTAGAGGCTTTTCTCTCTGTCAACATACGTTGATGGCGACTTAAAGACGAAAATAAGGAAATGATTTTCTGCTTTATTTTCCAAACTTTAGGAAACTCTCAGCTAGCCTTTGCGGACGCAGGAAGCGCCTCCCGATTTTCTCGCTGGAGATGCCCGAAATTCGTCCAGCGTTTCTCAAAGTACCACAAACGGGCGCGGGTTGGATTTGTTACTTGGACTGGATTATTTATTTTATAAGGTTAACCTAAGTGACAATTGTCACTTTGGTTTCGTGGTCGGTGATATCGTTAAATACAGTTATTTCAATATTCAAAAGATCTATTTTATTTCAGAGGTTTCTTGAATTATTTACTTCACCAAATTTCCCCTGTTATTTAGATGGGGTCTTTTTTGTTCACATTAGGAACTCTCTTAAAGGAAACCAATAGCCACTTCGAAACCCTTTTCTTTCTTCGGTTATTCTTGGGACAGAAAATGTGAAAACCTGTAAAGCTTCCGAATTATCAATAAGGCTGACCTTCATTTCAAGTTGGTGTCTTTCATCGGCATCTTCCAGCTCACGTTCCTTCTTTGAAAGAAGTGCGCGCGAATCTTCCAGGTTCTTTTTTGTCACTTCCCAAAAGTTAACTATTCTGTCTTTCTCAAGTACAGCTAGATTTCTTTCTTGACGTTCACGGTCGAGTTCATCGCGAAGAAGTACAACATAAGCCTCGATCTCTTCTTTCGTCATATCTGCAGTACTGACGCCATGTATAACCGTATGATTTCTATTTCCTTTTTTTGATTTCTTCTCTTTTTTCAACGCTGGAGCCTGGAGAAAAACAACTCACGAAACGGAAGTACTCCTACCATAACGAGAACCTAGGAATGTATTGAAAAGCCGCCAGTCCAGTTTGCATAGAATGGAAGTGACGGGAATGGTCAAACGATCTTCCAGATCAGTTGGTTGCCTGCTAGTTTCCTTGGCTTCCAACACTTCTCCGTATTTAAATATTCTTTGCGAAAGGCGAAGTTGTTGGAGCCTGGTCATGCTCATACACACACGCCAAACGGATAAGGTCGTGGCGTTTGGACGTAAAGGTCACGGGTTCCAATCCTCCCAACGCAAGTCAAATTCACGCTTGGCAGCCCTCTACTGGCCGCGGCCCCCATCCCGAAAGTTGATGTATATTGTTTTTTCATTAACAAAAATAGTGAAAGATGAAAGATAAAAGAATTATAGAAGGAAGAATCAACGGCCGATGTGTCCCGACCCCATTTATGCTCCCATATCCAGGAACACTGTAATCCACCATAGGCTTGGAGTCCGTTCGAAAGCCTGTGCTATGTTTCAACGAAGAGTACTCTTCGGCAGTTTCATAGCTCACGACCCGCCCCGTGAAACCTGAACCGTCAACTCCAGGCTGCTCTGCAACTTCAGGCTATGTGCCCTTCATTACAACATAAGAGAAAAATCAAAATGATCACTAATCTCTACGTCTATTAAGTTCTTCATGATCTTAAAGGGTTGTGCTAGGTCCCCAGTGCTTCGTCTAAGTTCCATCGAGTGTAGGCCCAGCTTCTGAAGGTGGAAAAGTCTTCTTAAATAACTCATTCCTCGCTGCCCGACTTTAACCCACATTATTGGGTATTTGACCTTCTGTATACAGTAATATGGTATGCAGTACTCGAGGATAGGACGTACTGGCAGTTCATGCAGGGGCGGCAATACAACTCTGCGCGCACATCATTGTCCTATAAACTTTGGTCTTCTTAGCTGCTACCTGACGCTGCCTAGACGGTTAAAAGTCATGCGTGTCAA
>LUCM01003513.1:0-50180 GCA_008360955.1 Fasciolopsis buskii | reverse complement strand
GGTCCACAGTCGTTAGTTGCTCTCTATCCAGTATCAAGTCCAGCACCACTGTCGTCCAGTCCTGTAACAGTGCATTGCACTTTAAAAGGTGCAAAGCCCATGCCAATCCATGCCGCCGACCTGGAGAGTTTCAGATATATACATATGTATTTATATATATATATATATATGTTTATATCACTCTGAAGAAACTTACGATACGTGCCACCTTTTTTTAGACGTCTGCATTTTTCCCTTCTTAAGGTCAAAGGTCCGCTGGAAACGATCTTTTGCACAGTGCAGTTGAGTAAACCAAGTTTGTAATGCGATGCATATGCCATTCAGCAGTCCGACGAGGGATGGGAGATTTATTACATCTTGGTGTATCCTCATCAGCATTAGCACTACCTTCTTTTGCTCGAGAACCTTGACACATTTTTTCAGGTTACACTGATTAATCATCGTTCTTCCGGGTCCAATGTGGTTGACAATCTACTCTTGTGTGTCTTGTGTCTGCCGAGCACATGAGACCTAAAGGTTTTCAGTCCACTGTAAATCTGGATTGCATTTTAATCATTGTCGCCCAAGAGATAGAAGAACTTGACTCAGTCATATAGCGATGGACCGGACAACTGGAACGATTAGTGCCTTGGTACCAGAAATGAAAAAAAAGATCGATTAAAAAGATGCAACAGGATTCCGTCGATGGCTTGAGAAGCTATCTTGTCTGACGGTCAGAATGAGCTAAGTATATCTGATCGCATATTGGTTCCTGTTGAACCAGTTTTGCTGCAATTTTAATTGTCAGGTTGCAAGGTGGTATGACGTTTTAACAGGATAATTCGGCTGTGTACATGCCACGAAATGTTTACAGTTGTCTTGTGAGATCAAGGTCAGGCAGCAAATTAACATCTGTTCTCTAGCGAAATTTGTCCAATGGTACCAGAATCATTTGCCTTACTAAGAGTATGCACAGGTGAGCTTATTTATGAGCCACAGTAGTGCTCTGTGGGCAATCTTTTGCTTGTCATTGAAGCATAACCTTCAAGACGGGGACATTGTCTTACGTTTCCAGTTTTTCCCCGTTATTGACTTCAATCGTTGAACGAAATAAATTCCCCGAGAAATGCACTGTCGGTTTCGCGTTTATTTCTGCTCATCAGGTCCACGCACCCGGTACATCCCCCTTCAGCCATTCATATACCCACCCCACATAAACACCCTGTAGTTTGTAAATGAACTCCTCATCCATACAAATTTCTAGTAACCCAAATGTGGTTCCGATGTCAAAACCTGTTTACAAGTGAAGCAGCGAATAAGAGGTGCAGTGCCGGGTGCACATACCTGATTATTTGCGTTAATCGCAGAACCGGTCGTATGCTTCTCAAGTGATTTCGCTCCCACATCCATGTAAATGGTGCTTACGAAAACTGATAAGCTGGTATTGATTAACGAACCAACAGACCTGCTGAGAAAATGTGTCAAATTTCTGAAGTACAATAGTGTTGGCATTGGATTTCATATAACGCATATAATAGACGAGCTAAGGAAATCCTGTTCTTTTTCTGTAATAACTATAACGTGGCACTTGATTTCGTTCAGAAATTTGCTGTGTCGGTATTGGTCGTTCCTGTGACCTTTCGAACCAGATTTCACTTCGTTAATAGACAATGGGATAGTGAAAAGTGCTGGGAAATCAGAGGAGATCTGACTTTGTTGCACACTGTGGCATTAGGAATTTAGCGTAAACAATATCAGATAGAGCGGTTGATTTTGGGGAAATCGACCGCCTATTAAATGCACGGGGTTCTTTGATAACTTTCTTTTTCTAAAAGGAGATTTTGCTTCTGTCGTATTTTAATAAAACGCAATAGTAGTTTCAATTTCCTTCTCATTGTTTGATTTCAGGTTGACCACATTCAACGGATGGATATCGTTTGAACACATTCCTACCTTGCTGCATCTCCAGCGTCACATTTCATCTTTATGGACTTCTTACGAGAAAATCAGCCGTCAGTTTACCATCCGTCGCTCCATGAACCCAATACAACAATACACACACACAGTACGTGAATTGTCCAGTCTACTTTGTGGTCAAAATAGCCCAAAAGAGAATGATTTGGGTCGACTGATCTATCTTGTAGAATCATTTGACGCATTCAATGTATCCGAGTTTTTGGAGCATATAGGATCTAACGCACCACCGGGTTGGGAGAATGAAACGCAGGAACATTACTATCCAGGCCGCTTGCGAGCCCGAAAACTGAATCCATGTGGTCTTCTCGAATACGTGCTAACATTCAATCCGGTCAGAAATGCTGCCGGTCGAATTCGCCAGTTCCTCTTTGGCCAGGTGGCATACTACCCACAGACACCACTAACCGAAAGAATCATAAAAGAAGCTGGTGCTCGTTTTCAGCTGTTTGCCAAGTTGCGTCAGTTGACCAAATTGTATTTCGAGGTCACACGTCCGTGGATCAGTCGGTTGTTCACAAACGGTTCTCGGTTCGAAGCATTTCGTGAACAAATTCAGTCATGTGCTGATGACACCATATTTCTACCTTCCTCTATTGTTCACGCCTGCTCAATGATTTGGCAATGGTCTGATCCTGTGGCTGTTAACTCGACCGAAAAAAATGGGACCCGAATACATTGGACTAAAACGATGGAGAATACGGATTTCATTGTTGGTCTGGTTGAATCCGTGCTTGACTGTATGCCTCTCGAGGATCGATTCGTTCCATTCAACAATGAGAGTCAATTCGAAGAGTTTTTGATCGCCAATCAACTGGATATTCTTCGTAGCCCCATCGGAGTAGTTTTTGAAAGCTTACCATTTCTTTGGAATAATCAAACCAGTAAAGCCGAATTTCCGGATACAAATCGCTCGGAACTTATTTCACTTGTGTTTCGTAAGAGTCCATTCATGATCGACACGACTTATCGATACAAAGTCTTGGATTACTATCGAAATCCCATTCCACGTCGACACCCTTCGACGGATATGAAATACTTCACTAGTGGGTTTATTGATCTTCAGGAAGATTTGAGTAGAGCCATTCTGAAAGTAATCGGTACCTCGCGTCGTGATTATAACTCAGGTACCGAATTCAAGCTGTTCCCCTCTGCCCCATTTATCAATGATGGATTTATGGATTTTTTCGCGCCAAATTTGCCTCAACTTATGGTCCTTGCTTGGTCTTTGACAGTTGTCTCGGCGGTTAAGTACATGGTGGACGAGAAAGAACACGGTCTGACGGAAATGCTCGCACTTTTGGGTGTTCCGTCGGTCCTTGTTCAGGCATCATGGTTTACGGTGTCTGTTATTCTGATTGTCGCCTCGTGTGTACCGATTTTAGCCATACTCAAATTGACCGGTATTGTGGCCAACTCCAGTCCGATACTCTTGTTTTGTTTCACAATGTCTTATGCGATTGCGATTCTGTCGTTTGCCGTGATGTGCAGTTGTTTCTTTCACCGTGCTAATTTGGCAGCGGTAGTATCCGGGTGCGTATATTTTCTTTTCTTCTTACCGGCTCCACTACTGCTTCGCTACGAAAATTTTCTCTCCCCCGAAGTGCTTCTCGGTGCCAGTTTGTTACCACAAGTCAGTCACGGATTTGGATGGGCTTATTTTATTCGGTTAGAAGTGCATGGCTCAGGAGCCCAGTGGAATAGTCTGTGGCATGCAGATCAGGCAGACTCGCCATACTCGTTGGGGTTGGCGTTTGTGTTTCTATGGTTGTCTGTTCTGTTGCATTTGGTGATGGCCGTATTTGTCATTCCATGGCTTCGGCTCGTGTATCGTTGGTCATTGCCCGGGTTGACCCGAATCCTTTACGGCCCAACTGGACAAGCCACTTATCAAGGCTGGATGAGTGCTCTACGCGAGCATCGGCTGGCCCCGTTCTTGCGTCAGCGACGTCTGGGCAACGGAACTAGCGTTTGTGATGAAATGGCAAGTATCGATATTGATGGTTCGATTGACTCTGGACCAGTTTCACAGGCTGCGCCAATTACTCGACCGACAAGTCCTACGGTGGTGATCGAAAAACTGGGCAAAACCTATCGGTATCCGCATTTCATCGCACTGGACAATGTCTCTTTGACCATGTACGCTGA
This sequence comes from Fasciolopsis buskii, assembly GCA_008360955.1. Lineage (NCBI taxonomy): Eukaryota > Metazoa > Platyhelminthes > Trematoda > Plagiorchiida > Fasciolidae > Fasciolopsis > Fasciolopsis buskii. Next base: position 46,079 of record LUCM01003513.1, on the reverse strand, counting down.
TGAGATCACAGTAATTTTGGGACATAACGGAGCAGGTAAAACTACTCTGATGTCTATACTGACGGGAACGACACAACCAACAACTGGGGTTGTCCTCATTAATGGTTTCAATACACGCACGCAAATGGATGAAGTGCGAGAACAAATGGGATATTGCCCCCAGCGAGATATTCTCTATTCTGATCTGACGGTAGCCGAACATATTTATTTTTATAGTGCACTTCGTGGGTTTAACGGGCATCTCCTTCACACCAAGGTTGATACTTACTTGGACGAGTTTAACTTTCAAACCAAACGTGATGCCTTGGCTAAAACTCTCTCCGGGGGACAGAAGCGTAAACTATCAGTGTGTTTGGCTTTTGTTGGTGACGCATCGGTTGTACTTTTGGATGAACCCACTGCCGGTGTGGATCCGTTATCGAAACGTGTGATTTGGGATACAATACGGGCCATGCGTCCGGGCCGTACTATCCTCTTCACGTCACATCACATGCGCGAGGCGGAATTTCTTTCGGATCATATTGCAATCTTGTCACGCGGTCGCGTATGCTGCGCCAGCTCTAGTGTGTCTTTAAAAGCTAAATATGGTGTTGGTTACTTGATTACCTTAGATCGTGGTTCAATGAAAGATTCTATATCATGGCCCGAATTGACTACAGTGGTTCGCAAGTTCATACCAAAAGCTACCCTGGTTTCAGAAACAAGCAATTGTTTGAAAATGCGTATCCCACTGGAAGCTGCATTAGACGGCGGTGACCTAATCCAACTGTTTCAACACTTGGAACTCCAGTCGTACGGAGTCCGTGTCAGCATCACGGACACCTCCTTGGAAGACATATTTATTGAGATCATGACATTAACTGTACCTAATTGGGCCAACACTTCAGACTCTTCTTCGATGCTGCTCGGCCTTGCAAATTTAAATGGAAGACAGAACGGACTACCTACGGTGAGTTGTTCATCAAGGCCGTCGTCTCCCCTACCCCAGTGCTCACGATCGCCAACATCTCTGGGCCTTGGATATCTGTCTGATTTGGAGGCCTCGCAGTCCACATATACCACTCCATCAGAAAGTGAGAACTCATCGTGTATCCTTAAACCAAAGGTCTCTTTTGTTTCTCAGCAAGCTGCGGTTGTGAGTGCCAAACGGTGGTATCATCTGCGCCGAAACAAACTGCTTTGGGTTCTGGAGTTTCTAGTTCCCTGTGGTTTGGTATTGCTTTCGCTAATCTTGCTGACGCTTTATCGCCCTCGTATTGACCAACCACTAATGGACCTTCATCCTTGGCTCATGACTGCTAAACGAAAAGTTCCTTTAATCAGTTTTATCGCGAATGAGGGTTGTTTTGGAAAAATGGAAACAGGACTAAACGGTGCTTATAATCTTCATGATCTGGTAAAGCAAGACGAATTAAGTTGGACTGGAGCACGTTGTCTTCCGCGCACAGTGTACGTCCCCCGACCAGAAGATGGCTTAGTTTGTCGTACTTCATCGGTACGGCCCCTTTGGATTAATTCTCTTATAAATGCTTCTTCTCTCAATAACTGTCCTTTGTCAAACCATTCGCAGAATATTCCAGCAATTCCTCAACGTGTATCGCCTGTCTTCGGTGTGCTGCTCAATTTGACTTACTTCGACGTTCCGCAATACATTCTGAATCCGGATAGGACCATTTCCGGTGAAATGTACGGTGGCATTAGTACAGGGACCACCCATTCACGAATAACCGTATCGAATAAGGCGTTGCTTGATCTACTGCACTCTCTGCGCTTATGGTTGTCACATTGGTTGTGGGATGAGTCTGGACGACCAATGAATTCACAAGTGTCTCGGTTGTTTGATCTCAATTTTACGACATTGGTCCAATCCCTGCTTCCACCAGTAGATCGTGTCATGGTTTGGTACAATAACAAAGGCTATCCAGCTGCACCAGCATACTTGAATTTACTACATAATATTCAGTTGCGTTCTCGTGATATTCGCGTGCACAAAAATGCCACTAGCCTGGGCCTGGTCGTGGCTAATCATCCGCTTCCCGTGCCAAAACACACCTGGTCTTTCACATTTCGCGAGACATTGAAAACCGATGCAGTATTTTCTTTGTTCCTCTTACTGGCTCTCTGTTTTATCCCGGCGAATTTCTCCGTTCTTCTTGTAGCCGAACGTCAGTTAGGTATCAAACATCTTCATTACGTGTCCGGCCTTCGACCACATTTGTATTGGTTCGTGAACTACGCCTGGGACTGGATCACCTATTCTTTGATGGCTATGATCTGTGTACTATTTTTAGCTTTATTTCAAAAGGTCGCCTTCACCAGTCTGATTACTGTGGGTCCGTTCATTTTGATCATGTTGTTGCACGGATGCGCCATAATTCCGTTGATCTATTTGACCACGTTTGTATTTCGACAACCGAGCACCGCATTCGTTTTGGTCTGTGCGTTCAATATGCTTATAGCCACCGTGTCCACATCCGTTAGTTTCTTCCTTGAATTACTCACACTCCAAGAGCCCAGTTTGCAGCCACTAACAACTAAAGTACAGTTAATTCTCCGGATTTTTCCTCATTATTGTTTGGGTAGTAGTATCTACGACCTGTCGGTCACCCGATTCCTAGTTGAACAAGGCCTTTTACCGGAGCAAACAAATGCGTCTGTGTGGTTACTACTTTATCCACGCATGTTGTGTCTGGTTGCACATGCATTGTGTTACTTGGCCATTTTGGCCATCATTGAAGAGCGGTTCTGTTGGATCTATTGTCCCTGGCCCGTTCGACGAAGGACGACACCAATTCCATGTAGCGATCTGGAATTAATCAATGGAAATACTGCACATTTGGATGTAAGTGTTTTTGAGAATACATTTTTTGTTTAAGGGCTTGGTTATTATCTAGGTTTACTCTGACGTAGCAACTTTATCAAGACCTTGCATGATCCCACTGTTTGATTTTCTTTTTTACTTTATTATCAGCTTCTCTTTTATTAAAAAAACGACCAAGGGTTGGTAGCCAGCGACCAAAGACATTAACGAAAGCTAAGAATGAAAATCGTTGATAATCAGTGCAATGTAATAGTTTACATTGTACCAAACAGAGCTGTTAGTCAATATGCCTATAAACAATTAAATTTTCTGCGGTTCACATCGCCTCCGCATAAATGCGGTTATTTTACCTCTTCATATGTGGTTTTTAGAAAGGACTTTGCTTGTTACCCGTTGATACTTTTAGCGGCGTGGTTCTTTATGACTTTGGATTGTTGTTTTCTGTGTACTGCCGCTTACAGTTAATCCTTGAATACAATTATTACTATCACACACTGCTTGATTTTGTGTCCGTTATTCAACGGACAAATATGCTAAAATTTCAGCCGATATCCCGCTCTCACTACCATGATTAAACCCAAAGCGTTACATTATGAGCCGTTGACAGAGCATAAAATGACGTGCATTCACTGCGATCCAACTCCTGTGGTCGCATATTAGTGGTATTCGTGTCCCCTGGTGCTCAGTGCTTTAGCAGCTGATCCTCAGTACCACCTGGAGCGTTTGTAAATCGAATTCGCCAGTTCGAACATGAATTAATTTTTTTTCTCACTATTGCAGACATGTTAGGATTTTGACTCCAATATCCTTTGCCTGAATAGTCCGTTAAGGTTTGCTTCAGCTCACAAAACTTGTTTTACACAACAGCTAACTTCTGTTAGGGTACTTAATGGTTCATATCATAAACTGAGACGTACTCTCACGACAACAAGATTAAACCGCCACAAAACGTTTCCACTCGAGAGAAACTGCCATGTTCCCATGAAGTTTTTCCTTCGTTTTTTTAGTTAGGGGATGATATGTTCACCATGACGATGACATTGTTCCATTTGTTCTTGGCGCCTCCAGTTGTGATTCATGCACAAGGTTTCTCGTGCTTTTATTCCTTTCAAATTAACTAATTTGACGGACTTGATTTAGTGGACTCTTATAAGAACTCTTCGGAGGTTGCTGTCTTCTGTCCACCCATCGACAACTGATCGATTATCGCACGAAACCAATATATTCCTTGACTTGTTGCGCTAGCGCCTAAAGCATTTGAATTTTTTCGTCCTTATCTGGACAAGGTTGTGTAAAGCAGTAATTATATTCGACTGTTAAACCAATAAATAATTTCGCCGCTGAACTCTTGGTGATAATGTAGGTAAAATCCCCCGAGTTTCGAAGTGTGATATATTATCTTCAAAAGATGTTATTGTTACTGCTTCTTCGTTAGGTAGTCCTACTTATGTCAAAACACTGAAAGCGACCTAATGCGAAACTTCGGAATTCGACCGCCTCTACAGTCTAATTCGGTTTGCCCAAATTAGGCTGCCAGAAAACTGTCTTACTGACTCTTCTCTTTACTAACCATGATCTTCGGTGTAAATGTTAAACTCAACGAAAACTCAGTTTGCATGAAAACAACCAATTTTTTGTGATTTCCATGTTTTAGATATCAGAAATCTATCACATCTAAAAACAAAAACTGGTAATAAAATTCCCACCAAGAACTGCAACATCACTTTTTTCCTAATCCTAAGGCATTGAATTACCGTTAGTTTCTTAGGCCTTTTCCCGTTGAAGTGGAAACCTTTGGAGGTTTCAAATATCAACAAACTCAGGAAATCGTTTGACTTTGCTACTAAATCCGTATTAGATGGTAACCCGTCAGAGACTTGTTAAAATATTTTCGAGAATTCCGTCCCACCGTTTAACATCCCTCCAGTGTGGAGAAATCCTCGACAATGGGTTGAAATAAAAAGTCGTGTGAATTAAACGAAGTTTATTGTTTATTTGGCAAAACTACTCTTCGAACCGAAAGAACACACTTGGTAAAAGGGTTCTAGTTTATCCGGGAAGAACCCCTTATTACGTTTCACCATGAATCTGTGAACATTTTAATTTGAATGGTCTTCCTTCTTCCATTCAGTTCGATCCGCCTGAAAGCTCCTCACTGCTTGGACCTTGGGGTCATCCTATACTTGCTTAATGTTGTGACGCAATAGTTTGCTACTTTCCCTACAAATTCGACGTTAACTTCGAGTTTTTGACCTCCAGTATAGGAATATAAGTTTTAAGCCCGTCTGACAAAGAATTATCAACGAATCACAGTTGTGGTTCTTCCATGGACTTTTCAGCGAAAAGCTTCCGTCCACACTCATGACGCTGCAAAGTACATTCTGATGAGACGTACCAACTCGGAGTGTACTAGTTTAGCGATGTTTGGGAAAGTGACTACCAGGTACGCCACCTGACAAGCGGCAATAACCGCGAAACCGGGGGAATTTTTCTCGCTCACCCAGATACCACTTACAACTTCTATGCTGGTGGCACTCTGCCCTCGTTCCTAAGGTTGGTTCAGCCCAGCTGACAAACAAGTTTCAACGAATCGCAGTTCCTCAAAGAAGAGCTTCCGTGCACACTCCCGACAATACTAATTTGATTCTGGTAGTATATATATATATATATGCAAGTGTATGCACGTAAGTAGTGGGTAGTATATGGATGCGTGAACAGACTTTGCCCGGGAGCACACGTATGCGTACCCGGTACTCTCTTGTTCAAGATATATATATATATATATATATATATATATATACGCTACGAGACACGAGAAATTCTTCAGCGTGAGCAGCTGTTTAAGGAAACCTTGCAGTATCTCCCACTTAATAATGGTTATCGATGTGATTCTGTCTGTTGATTTTTTTTCACAAGTCCTATCTGTTGGCTTTTCCGTGTGTTTGGGTTTACACTCCCAGTTGGTTTCTGGATCATCCTGACCATTGGGAGCACAAAGCCTGCCGACTACTGGGTTACCACCGGATGATGACGGCAAATCATGGAGACAAAATCCATGAAAATGCTTGGGAATATTGTGCGAATTATCTTCACCTTGTGTCACCGGCTTTTGTTGAATGTGACACCTCTAGTCCGTGCACGACCAAGTGACACTTGTTGGGCAGGGAGCAGGTGATCAACGAAACACTTCATAGGGCGTTTGGTGGTAATCTACTGGTCCGGATACATGGCGAGTCAGGTCACCTTGGTGCATGGCTGCCGGTGTTCCACTCGGATCTCATCCGCAATTCCGCAGAACTGACTGCACTCCAGGGGTCCGTGCATATCTGTTGATCGGACGAGTTGCCTTGGTAACCAGCGAATCCAAAAGATCTCATCGGCCTATTAGGGGCATTCGTTTTTATGCTGGACTTCGCCCCACCCAGGTTTTAATTCTGGCTGCCCTGATCATGTTTTAACCCACCTGTCTAGCGGTTTGCCCGGGTGTGACCACTTGTGCATGCCTCAGCTTCGTGCAGCCACACGTGAGAATTCGAATGCTAATGGAGGCTAAAGGGCTGGAAGAGGCCCCAAAAAGAACAAACGCTCGCCGCTTAATGATCCTACTTGTTTTCATGGAATAATTCACCATGTGATATCATCGCACAACTCACCATTAAGAAACCACGGAAGCACTGTACAGCTGTTTCATCCTTGTTAGGAATCATCATGTGGTGAAGTTGAACAAACCGTTCAGAGCCTGCCCGGTAGCGTAATGGCTAAGGCGTTCGACTCAGAATCGTTCGTCCTTGTTCGGGTTCGCGTCCCAGTTCGGGCGCGGTCCATATGCACTGCTCATGATTCCTAACAAGGATCAAACAGCTGTACAGTGCTTCCTTGGTTTCTTTATGGTAATTTGGGCGATGATATCACATGGTGAATTATTTCATGGAAGCATTCAATCTCCTACTACTAAAATGATCCTACTTGTGTCAGATACCCATGTACTCTGTTGCCAGTATGCGACCTTTAAGGATTGTATTTATCGGTTAGGTGTTCACTAAATTTCTCTGTCGTCTAACGTCTGTCTTTTTCCCACTTTTCTTCCGCATGACTTTTGTCTTGCCTGGACTAGAAGTTCAATGACTTTGGACAAAATTACTATCAATAACTATGGTGGATAATGAGTCACCAGATTGAGCGACCAGGTCAAGGGTCAACACAACTGTGGCTACATCAAACTGGCTCATCGATTGGTACGCCGAAGCAAAAAAAATCACGAGAAAGCCAATTTTAAATGAAGGGCTGACCCAGTCTGTGGGCTAATCAACCAATGACAGTTGATCAAATACGGTTTGCTTTTAACGGGTAGTCGGAATTCATAATCGATCGGTTTTGTTATTCCCGTTAGCGCTATCTGAAATGAAAGGGTCCACTACACTTAGACTGCACTAGTGATTTCCTTCCTGAGGCTGCGTTTGAAGTTTGATTTTATGATTCCAAACCTTTGTGTTTGCTCAAAAAGCTTCTTTCTGCCTTTACAGGAGCGTGCGCATTCTGATGGGGTAAAAAATTAGTCTTCCTTAGCACCAATTTCTTTAGTAAGAATAAAACCCATCAGAGTCCCAGTCAGTAATGTAACACACAAAATCGTTGTTCCTCTTATACAGTCAGCGCACAAGATATTCTTACAGTTTGTTTCGACCATTTTCACCACTCAGTAACCTTTTCTGGATGCAATCAGAACAAAATTTATAATACCTGCGCGAGACCCATTGGTTCCATAAAGGTAAGTTTATCTGCCATTCTTGAACCCCCTAGGCAGCTGCTAGGAAATGGTCCTGAACGATTTTGGCAAAGATCTGTTTGCACGATCAAAAAAGGATTTTGCCCACCGATACCTAGGAAGCGGTTTAAGTATAACCCTCTGCCACGGAATCAAGAGGTTGTGCGCTCAACATTCTTGGCACAAATGCATACACTTTTATCCTAATTGTCTGCCTGAAGTATCAAACCATTCACCAGTGAACACCATTACAGCTGTTTAAGGAAACCTTGCAGTATCTCCCACTTAATAATGGTTGTCGATGTGATTCTGTCTGTTGATTTTTTTTCACAAGTCCTATCTGTTGGCTTTTCCGTTTCTATGGTGCGAATTTATTTTGCTTCATGTCGATCCACTATTCTACTGAATTTCACTGAGTACACTTCACATTTCCCAAATGAACCGTAATCGTTTGACCTATTTATTTATTTAGTTGCTTATTCATTTCTACTAACCAAAGTTTATTTTGCGTTTTAACCCCGCGTTCAAATTTGTTTCAGTCGCATAAGCTGATGTTGGAGGATTCTTCAGCAGTTATTCACATCAAGTGTTTGTCCAAACGATACCGCGGTCAAGCTCGTCCAGCAGTGGATAACCTGAGCATGAACGTACAGGCAGGCGAATGTTTTGGTTTGCTGGGGACCAACGGGGCTGGAAAGTCTACCACCTTCGCTATGCTATCTGGTCAACTAAAAGTGAGGCCAGGCACTGTGACCTTGAATGGGTATGATCTTGCACGACAGTTGTCTGAAGCCCACCAGTTTATGGGTTTTTGTCCTCAGTCCGACGCATTGCACGATTTTATGACAGCACGGGAGACTCTGATCATGTACGGACGATTGCGTCAGTTATCTGGATCACGTCTTCATTCGATCGTGCGTCACTTGCTGCGGTACACTGGTCTCGAATCTTATGCCAATCGACTAGTAGGGACCTATTCTGGAGGGACAAAGCGCAAACTGTCAGCAGCAATCGCCTTTATCGGTGATCCGAAAGTAATCCTGCTGGATGAACCATCCAGTGGAATGGATCCAAGTGCAAGAAAGTCACTGTGGCGTCTCGTTCAGTCTTCTGTGAATCGGGGTTGTGCAGTCGTACTGAGTTCACATTGCATGGAAGAATGTGAAACATTGTGCGACCGGGTCGGCCTTTTGGTCGATGGACAGATGCGATGTGTTGGCGGCCCGTTGGAATTGAAAGTGCGATACAGTGTGGGTTACTTGGTGGACATAGAGTTGACGTCGTCAGCAGCTGAATTGGAACGTGAAGAGTTAGAATCACGATTGGGTGTTGTGTTGCCTGGGATTCGGTTACGTTTTCCGTTAACCACCAGACAGCAGTATTCCTATTCCAATCGCGATCGCTTGTCTTCTCTTTTCGAAGCTCTAAATAAACTTCGTCGCGAACATTTGATCAAACATTTTTCCGTAAAACACAGCACTCTGGAGGATGCTTTTGTGCGGTGTATCAATCAGCCCGAAACTACGTCGTGATTCATGTGATTTTTTCTCCGTTATCTTCCAACAGTTCTTTTTATCTCATCAGACATTGGTTTAAACTCGTTTCTAATCGATTTTTTGACACACGTATACCTGTTTCTTCTCCCCACCCCACCTCTGTGTATGAATGTTCTTGACGGATTTAAACAAGATATAGATTTAAAAGATTTTTACCGATCTGTTTCTCACGCACAATCTGCTTACGCAGTTTGACCCTACGACTAGTCATAAAGTTCGACTTCAAACCTATTGTAACATCAGACATATTTTTTACTTCTTAATTCAACTTCACTTGCATTCTTATATTCACTGACATATGTATATATGTATGCATATAGGTAAGTGACTGTTTGAATGCACTTTTTGTTGCATATGTACCAATCTCATTCATAATGCCCTTTTGCCTTATTGTGTTCGTGAACTGTACCCTCTATAGTACTCACTTCATTTTTTCTACTATTCCATTTTTTTATTCCCAAGCGGTATCCTGACCCTCCCCCATTGACTCACTGATTACTGGATTGATCGATTATCTCACGAATTATTGCTTACTTCTATTGTTCATGAAGCCGCCGTATGTCTGGTCTTGTTTGCAACGGACACAGGCAGCGACGGTAGAAGGGAATAACAACAATAGCAACAACGTCGACAAGAGCAGTAAATAACTAGACCCGGTTTGCTCAAGATCCACCCACGCGATGCCTTCACTTTGTTATATGAAATTTTTTGCACATAAGACACGAGCGCTTTCACGTAGTCTTTCTTCCGACCTTTTCTTTCGGTTTCAATCTCTGGTCATCTCGTCTCGAATCCGTGATCATAATCATATTTCTCATTAGTTCACGTCTCGATAGACGTGGGTATCGTCTCCACCGACAATCTTCACTATTCGGCCTGCCTGTTCATAGAATCAGCCAATACACTTGCGTTCGATATTTTTGACGGTTTACTGTGATCCAGATACTTGTGGGTGTGCAGTTTATCAAATACGAGTCTTTACAGCAACTCTTTGTGACATATTCACAACAAATTTTTGTTTTTCCATTTGGTGACTTGCCATTTTATTCTGTTCATTTGTTCTTGCATTCGAACGCTGTACTGTTTGTCCACGCCTTTTCCAGATTCACTAGCATCTGTTCGCGGTTCCTATCCTTCATTGTTACTCGACTGCACGCCAGCCACAGTACAGTGAAGATTGGCACGTTTTGGGCCTCTAAGTTTTTCCGAAACTCAGGCCGTTTCTTTCTTCCCACCACCATTGTTCGTGACTGATAACAAGTCTGCTTATCTTCTTTTATTATGAACTGAAGAAACAAAATTCCTATTGATAATACTTACGTTGATAATCAGAAGCTTGACAATCACAGTGCCTCTGATCTGCGTTATTTAAACTCTACGGTGCGATTGTTGATATTTCAATGTGATGGGTAGTTGTGTTGGCGATGTTACTGTCAGTTTACAGTGTATGTCTTTAGCTTTAGACATTATCTTCCTGAGAGTGCGCCCCGGAAAAATCCGATGTTCCTCGCGATCCCGTTAAAAAATTTTGCTTTCTGTAAGCCTCAAGACAAGTGACGGCCATCATTATCACAGTTTAGCTTTCTAATCACATCCATGTCCTTTTTAGACAGGACCATCTACCTGAAAGCGGAACGACACGCTTCACCAAGGGCAACAGAAGCGTGCAAGGAAGTAATCATGACAGTTTTTGATTCGACTCCATGGTGTCCATGATTGTTGCGTAATCTAACCAAGCATTTGGCAAATGTCATCACTGTGATCCTATTCCGACTCCAACACGTTCTATTCTGTCAAGCATATCGATTTTGGACTAAATAAGTCCTGAGGAAACCAAGAAAACTTACGTACGACATGCAAATCACTGCCTAATTATAAAGTACTAGATGAAACCCATATCGGTGTTTTAAAATAGAGTACATCAGATGATTTGAAACTGGGCAGCCTTATACCTGTCCTCTCTACTACTACTCGCTTCATTCGCTTTGCTATTGGGACAACTGGGAAACCTACTATCCCCGTCAGTCAGCGTGATGGTATTTGAGATCGTTTAGTTGTTCAGTGCCTGATTTTATTTGAGTTGTTGCCGTACAAGTGTGAATTATTGTAATCTCATAATACTTTGTGACAATGGGACCATTTTGATGAACAAAGCAAGACAAATTTTTCGAAACACTGCCGCCTGTCGTCAAAGTTGATTAGTATGACATTATTTTGGTAAAAGAAGAAAAAATGAAAAGGTGCATATCTCTTAGTAAAGGAGACTTCCGTTTTAATGAGCGTGCGTGTAGTCCCCTGGGAATTGATACACGACTTTACCCAAAAAAGCTTGATGAATACACAATAGGACAACGGTTTCACTTAAACCAGGCGCGCATTCCATCCCACATTTAAACAGGCACGGGTTTTTTTTTATTTGCAAACTCATTGGATATACGGCGCTTTCCTGCTTCGCTATTTAATGAGCCCCGTTTCACATGGGCAGTCTGAAGACAGATTCCATGAGATGCGGTAGTCCTTCGGTGTGCTGTGACCGACTGTCAAATGTAACGGCTGTCAGGTTGATCATGGAATCACAATTAAGCAAACCGCTGGCCATTTCGGTTCGTTTGTCCAAATGAAGCGATGAAGAATTCTATACCACAGAACCGTTTCGCCAATAAATTTTAACAGATTAACACCGTCCTTTACTTTAGACTTCTGTTCACCGACCTTTTCATTGAGTTGCCATGGTCTGGAAGAAATCCAGCTTGTAGTGCTGAAATTCCTCGGGTTGATGTATTACTACTACTAGATCCGGCTGAACGGCCCAGCAAACTGCTGCTTTTTTATTTGGATTGCTGAAAAATTTGTGAAAATTCCGAATTATTTATCATCAGTATGGTGCGTCCCCGGGAAAACTGGACGCGACAGAAAAGTGATGATTTCTGTTTATCTGAATATTGCAAAGAAAAACTTTACAGTGCATGTGCGTGGAATTATCTTATGAGAGTGTAGATTCAAAATGTTTTTTTTTGGCTGACTCAGTTAATCTGCCTTAATAAACTTTATCTACCAAGTCGACCTGATGCGTTTGAAGGGCAATCAGCAAGCCCCAGTGAGGTTGAAGGAACGGCCTATCTGACGGCAGGCTAATGGATTATCTACTAGCCGTCGGCACATAATCAGGAACTAGTGTTATCTCAATATGTCATTCCATTTCTGAGTAATTTCGTTCACTGTATCTTTCATTTTGCTTGGAGTTGAACATCGGCAAGCCTTATGGCTCGTTATTTACTTACAGAGATCCTACTAAAATAGCGCATCTGTAATACAATGAAAAAAATGGGAGGTAGCGCTGAAAATATTCAACCGGTGTAAAGATGCGTGAAAAAAGTAGCATGTTTCGTACATCTTTGAGCTAATAATCGTGGACTACCTCTGACACGTACAGACAATAATGCATTTTGCTTTTGTTATATTTTCTTGCTTTCACGACGGTACCAAGTTCACACCAGGTCACCAGCAGTAAACGACTTTTTCCAGTGTAGGTTCAAGTTGCCCAAGTGAAGTATTACCGGAATCACTAAATTAAAAACACGCCGGCTGAGCTTGCTGTTTGGTTTTTGTCCTATCATCGAACTACCCGGTGTTGCTGAAGCCGTGAACGTCTTGATTCCAAAGTTGTGGATTCCAGTCTTGTCATCGCTGTTGCTTCTCTGTAACAGCACATCGTCATTGGTCAACGTACTTCTAAAACGGTGTATACTGTTTTAGAATTACAAAAAAAGAACTGAGTACTCCAAGGTGAATCGCATGCAGCTGTTCAGTGGCATTGCATCATCCCGTGACTAATAGTTAGATCAGTGTTATGTGAGGTATCGCACAACAATGCAATCCGCAATCGTTGAAAAGATGATTTTCGTCGTCTGGTGTTCTTTGCATTTCGCTTGAGAAACCTGAAGAGAACTTTTACCAGTCGTTCAGATTATATTAGTACTCAGTAGTATTAATTATTGATGATGGTCTGACTCAAGCCTGCTTAGTGTAAAAGATTAAGAACGCAACAGCTCGGGATCACGTTAATATTCACTTACATGTCATGTGCATTTGTGCGAATCAAAAACAAATATCATTGATGAATTAAATTTGGGCTAACCACAGTTAATATGTCTGGCCATGCTCATTCTTGAGTCAGCACGACTCTTATCGGCTGCCTGGTACAGCCGCGAAGCCTTTGTGTAACATGAACCATACACCCGTCATCACAAATATGAGTAATAACTGACGAATTTACCAATACATTATGGCTTGAGCAAAAGATGAGCTACAATTTACAGATTACATGCTCATGGGCTAGCGGACTTTGACAGTTCACTCTACGATAGCTACTACCAGTTGTCAAACAAATTATTGCCGCACATTTGAGATTTGTAACTGTCGGTGGACTATATTAATTACCTTGGGAGTTAGGGATTTCGAGACTCTTCAACTGCGTTCAACCTAGGGCAACGGACATTACGCGGAGGAGTATTTCGTTTGTTCACCTATGAATCTGCAACTCGCTTTTATCGTGAAAGTTTCCATAATAGTTATCGGCTTTTGCTTTTGATATGAAGGCAGCACTCTGAAAACTAGTGTTATGAAACTCTGGATTGGGAGACACAAGAGGTGGAAACTCGTGTTGTTTATTTCAAATGTTATGGCGTTGGGGTTCAAAGGGGAACAATTAAGCTAACTCAATGTCGATAAAGATTACCGTAGGAGGTTATGAGAACCAGTTGTTCAACTGAAAAAAGGATTCCCCCAGAGTTTTCCAACATAGCTATCACAAACGAAGTGTACGTATTACAGATTCGTTTTGAATTTGAGAGAATCATAAGTGAGAATCATATCCTTGGTGTATAGCACTTATGACTGCCGAACCCTGTAGATATACTCCGCACGCCATATTAAGTGATTTAGACAGAACATCTTTGGAAACAGTTCCATTCCCCCAAGGTTACAGTAGATATCCCACTACCGCCTGGAAGTGAAACAGTGTAGGTAGACATCAGCCCTCCGTCGGAAATGGAGGTAATTAGGAAGATACGTTTTCTTAAAAACCGGAATGTTGATGGACTGGAAGGGTGACCTCAAACTCTTTCAAAAAAGATTGCGAATCGTTAACATCAGAGTTAAAAGACCCTGGGATTACCCTGGGCGAAAAACGGATTTCTAAGCACTGGTATTAGTAGGTAATTTACATGCAAAGTGACCATCGCGTATGACAATAACAGTAGAATCAGTCAGGTAATCATCGTGTCAAAACTGTTCACGAGTACAATCCACTGTCGATTACCTTCCACTCGCGGATGGTGTAGGTGAGAATCAAGCCGGTTTCCGTATCTGTCGGGGCCAGTGACTCTTCTGATGAACTACGGTTAACTGACAGACTAAACTGGCCATTACGAGCGTCAGTGATCCGACGGCCGCAAATTTTTAAGGGAAAATAAAACAAAGAACACGTAATACATATACTGACGAAAGAAAAGGCATTTTCTGCTGTATAACTACTAAAGAAGCTTGATGATTGCACAAGTAAAGAAAATGTGTGATGCCCGTGACTTTCACGGAAGGCTGCTAAACTTAATAAAGGTTTAATAATGAGTGCCTTTTTGAGTCTGTTAGGTGGCATTGACTTCCACGGGGGCATTATTTTCCGGCACAAGCGTGAGCTAAACTCCCAGTCTTGGTGCATTGTGGGTTGCATTCAGTCAGCGAAACTGCGGCTTTCGTTATTCTAATTATATATAAATATATCCCCCAACTGAGACATTTTTTATCAGATTTCGTTGGACAATGATAACCTATACCGATACTCTGTTGTGATCTGTTTTGATTTAAAACTAGTTATGCTGGTGCTTTACGAAACAATCTATGATAGGTCAAACACGACGGGAAAACAGCTTATGCATTGAACGATCTCATTAATCATGGATTCTGAAATCGAATGGATGCAGAAATACGGTCGGTACTGATGGATATAAACTAAATTATGCCGTTATACAGCGCTTTTCGGATTTCCGAATCTAAAATGACTTCTGTTCATAAAATAATTGGTTCCATTTATCAATTTCTTGAAAATTACCACTGAGCACATTGAGAAAACACAAGTTGGCGAACAAGCTCGTTTTCAGTGATTCGTACTCATGCCATTACATCACTATATATATCTTGACAAAATATTTTCACTATAGGAAGGATTGGATTAGTCATTTACAAATATGGGTGGGGAAGGGATTTGTGGTGTTAATTGTTTTGTTGTCTAGGGTTTGTATTGGGACGGGGGGTGGGCCAAGGGAGTTGAAGCGCAACCACAAATTGTTTTTGAGAACAAAGTGGAGGACTGTGAAGACGGATTGCGACAGCTTCGGCAGTGCTCAAGAGTCACTTAATAGCGCAGTGGTTTCACATCTAGCACAGACTAACCACACCGTGAATGTGACGCAAGCTTTCCGGACCCTGTATAAGGTCAGAGGTCAACAATCCAGGTTGGCAAAATGTCGCCTCTTGAGCACTGCCGAAGCTGTCGCAATCCGTCTTCACAGTCCTCCACTTTGTTCTCAAAAACAATTTGTGGTTGCGCTTCAACTCCCTTGGCCCACCCCCCGTCCCAATACAAACCCTAGACAACAAAACAATTAACACCACAAATCCCTTCCCCACCCATATTTGTAAATGACTAATCCAATCCTTCCTATAGTGAAAATATTTTGTCAAGATATATATAGTGATGTAATGGCATGAGTACGAATCACTGAAAACGAGCTTGTTCGCCAACTTGCGTTTTCTCAATTTATCAATTTAGTGGGAGAGACGTGAGGAGGAGAATAGTGGAGGAACTGACATGTACCATGTAACAAACGTCATCGAATAAACAATCGGCAAGGACACTCAAAGTTATTGAATTCGCATGGCGTGGTCATAACTCCACAATCAGCCTTCACTTTTCCGGCCAATATGACTGAATAATGACAGCAAGCTATTTCTTCTTGACTTTAAAAATGGAAACCAACAGGCTAACCGTCTGCATGACATTCGTCCGTTGACTAGTTCAGTGTGATTTTATGTCGGACGGGAAAAGTCCGGTGTCCAACAACACAGCTGGGCAGTTGGGAAAACTGAACTCTTCGAAATAAATCATGAAGATTACCAGGTTGTCAACGGCATCAGGCTTAACTTATATCTTCTCATCGTTATTAAATTCACAATTCCACTGAATGAGAGTGATGTAAATTTGTAAGCACGCATATCTCGAGTAGCCAAACTCGAACCACATTTCCGTTGCATTTTGATATGACGGTTTTCGTCTGTGGTATCCCAATAAATGAGGTTGATCTGCTGTTTGTTTTCAAAGGGGTAATAAAGTAGGTTGACATTTTACATACCTTAGATTTTCATCTTTTACTTCCAACCATCTTAAGAAAGCAATCGAAGTCATCATTTAGCTGTTTGGCAGGTTTGATTGACTTGGTACGATGCGGACCATTGATCGTCTAGTTGAAAAGCCATGCTCCTGACCGCCAATTTATTCTTGGGACAGCGATGGAGAAGTGCAAAGACAATCTGAATCAGCACATCGGTCCTGTGAGTGTTGAAGCCAACAGAAAACTGCAGGTGCTGGGCCCGATCGATAAACTGATGACGTTGGCAATTTATCACAGCATGGGGATACTATTGACGATCAGATTTTTAGATTAAAAATTTTCCCACATTTATTCGGAACTATTTTGAAGTTCACATTTTTCGACTCATCTTCCAAATGACCATTTTCGAATAGGTTAGTCTGTTAAATGACCATCTCAAGTGGCTAGTTTCAGTTGGAGCATTTCCACTGTCCATAGGTATCAATAACTCAAGTTCCATTGCTTATACATTTATGCGCTTTTACATTTACACGATCAGCTACTGCAATTTGTCAGCTTCTTGGATTTCACTGATTTCAACCACTGCGATCTGCGACTAGCTCTGCACCTTGAAAAACTTAAGTCCTTTACCACTCGCGTACGCCGAATACCGATTGAAGGACTGGCGACTAATATCAGCCTTAATAGTGCTAACACATGCTTCCAGCTGGCCACCGAAGCAAGAATTCCAGCAAGAAAAATGCGACAGCAGTAGGCTACTTTTCGGTAGTTTCGTCTCGAGCTGAATGGATGATGATGTCTTTTAAGAAGCAGCGGAAGCTATTCGACGTTCCTGCCGTGCTGACCCACGACGAACTTTGACTAATGATCCGATGGGCTTCTCCTGCTGCGGCTCATTTTGTTGCGAGTTCCTAATGTTTTGAGAAGGGATAAGCACGCCGTTCTGCCGTAGCCCACATGAAGATAACCATATTTCTCCCCTGCCCGTTGTGAATAATTTTGTTCTTGATTTGTTTACCTCTAGGCCAACATCCATGGCTTCCATGGAATCCGGTCAAGAACCGGCTGCACAGTTCTAGGTCCTTTTGTCACAATAACAGTATCGTTGGCGAACTCGAGATCAGTAACTCAACAATCGTGGCCAAGTTGTCTTCGTTGAAAATTGTTAGGGCACGACGTAGTATCCGTTCGTGGTGCAGCTGAATAGAACCACTGACATCCATCAACCTTGGAGAACATCGAAAGCAAGGAGCAACTTTGGAGATTCTTCGCCGTAGGTTCGGGTGAACCCCTGTATTGATAAGTGGTGTGCTTCTAACAATCTAACTTATACAACATCCCGTCTCTTCGAAGTGTGTTCCAGAGTGACTGTCTGTTAAACGTAGATTGATGGAGCTCATACTGTTATTCTAGAATTTGACGCAGTGTAAAGTCCTACTCAGTCCAACATCTTCTATGAAATCCACACCGGATAGAGCGTGTTCCTGCGCGCAGAACAGCAACAAAGCCGTTTAGAATAATGGTTGCGAAGAGCTTAACAGTTAGATGGACGAGTCTGATATCCCTGCAGTACGCACAAATAGTCTCGTGGGCCTCCTTCAGTGTAGGGAGCAGAATAAAGGTTGCTCAGTATTTGAGCAAAGCTTCGGAGTCTCAAGTACTAAGAAACAATTTAATTAATGGACTAAACAGAGTCGACAAACAAGATGTAATCTTGAGTGGGATGCGCTTCTCACGTGATGACTTCTTCCTTCCCATTATCTACGGGACTGAGATTTACATTCCGCCGAAAAGGTGGAAATCAAATTCATATTGCTATTCGTCGTCTGGTGATGCTACACGGATAGACTGGATGACCAGACGATTGAGCAGCTGGCTGAAGTATTCGACCCACCTTCGAAGTTTCCTTTTGAATCCTGGTATAAGGTGGACAATACCGTCGCGAACCGTGGAAGGCGGGGGTTGTCTTTCCCGAAGACGAACAAACGAGTCGGAAAACCTTCCAGAAACCTCCGACAGCCGTTGTGGTTTCCATGAGGTCTGGAATTTCATACCAATATCGTTTCCGATCGCGTTTTGCTGGGGGTGTAATTTCCCAAGGAGGATTAGGGGAGTTAGATGAGTTATTCAGCCTTGTGTCACTTGTCCTAGGACAGCGATTAAGAAATTCAGTGCTTTCGGTTCCATTTGTTTTTTTTAACCTGTTCAAGGGGAGTGCGGGCGATGGATACTTTGAACGCCTTCCACAGTTCATCTGGGTGACCATCTCCGCTAATCGTGCCTAACTGAGGTTTAATGACACTTGATACGGCTTGTACTTTATTCAGAGTTGTTAGCCTAGACACATCGACTCCGTGATGCGGCCGAGTATTCCGTATTGCTGAAAGGTGAAAGTTGAGCTGTGCGCTTGCAAATGTGTGGTCCGTGCCGGCGTTTTCTGTTTTGCCGCTAAGTATGCCCGACAGTCCTTGATCGGCTATGAGCAGCGAGGTTGCACTAAGGTATGATGGATATAAAGTTCTGTCCTACCGTCGTTGGAGTACCACGTCAGAAGATGCTTTTTAATGTTTAAGTGCAAAGCCGATTTTTTTCGGCCCCGTGAGTCACGTGACAGAGAGGACGGACCAAATCTAGGAGACAGGACTGTCTGGCCAGCCCGGTTGCACTAAAACGAGTGACGAACAGCCAAAAGATCCGAGCGACTGCGAACCAAGAAACAGGGTGGAGAACCCACTGTTCATGTTAATTCTGGAATAAGGAAATTGTGGTCTGATTTCGTAACAGGCTGAGGTGCGCGGGGATGTTGCTCGGACCGTAGACCAAACAAAACATGTGAGCCAATTAGATGAGGGCTATCGGTAAATCAGCCCTAACAGCATGATCAGAAATGGTACTGCTTTGTTGACCGGCCTAGAGCCATTCTTATTGTTCGCGCTTGATTAAGCGCGTTGGAACTGAACTTGAGTCAAGACGACCGACAAATCTACCATCGTTACTAATTGCGATAGTCAGATTTTAAAGAAGTGATGACAATTGGTCGAGTGAGATCCACAAACGTGATTAAGCAGTCACCATTTTCGTATGGCGCACCGAGGTCAGATCTCCTTAGTATGTGGTTGGTATATTCATCCGCTGTTCCCGTGCCGAATTTTGCGCCTCGAGATATGGTCGGGAAGACCCTGAAGTTTATTGTAAAAGGCATTTTTAGCAGTCGACTCAGCTTGCAGATTAGGTACGTAGACTGCGTTGAAAGTCACGTAAAATGAAGTGCTCTTGAACTTTGTCTTGGGAAGATTTGGAGAAACTGATTCCCCACAGATCACGGGACTGTGAGCTGGACTGTTCGTGGCAATAGCAACATTAATAAGTGCCCAATTGCCTTCCGGCTCACTAAGATATATCCATTCGAATGTGTCTGACCGAGGGACCTGAATATATCGACCGCCGCAGTCGAGTAGGTGTTTTTCTGATCGGCAGACAATATCACCCTCGTAATCATTGAACGTGCGCATGTAAATTCACTGACTGCTTGTATCTAAGATAGTTTTCTCGTTCAATCAGGGTATATGGGTTCAAGATCGTGTGTTCGGGTTTACACTCCCAGTTGGTTTCTGGATCATCCTGACCATTGGGAGCACAAAGCCTGCCGACTACTGGGTTACCACCGGATGATGACGGCAAATCATGGAGACAAAATCCATGAAAATGCTTGGGAATATTGTGCGAATTATCTTCACCTTGTGTCACCGGCTTTTGTTGAATGTGACACCTCTAGTCCGTGCACGACCAAGTGACACTTGTTGGGCAGGGAGCAGGTGATCAACGAAACACTTCATAGGGCGTTTGGTGGTAATCTACTGGTCCGGATACATGGCGAGTCAGGTCACCTTGGTGCATGGCTGCCGGTGTTCCACTCGGATCTCATCCGCAATTCCGCAGAACTGACTGCACTCCAGGGGTCCGTGCATATCTGTTGATCGGACGAGTTGCCTTGGTAACCAGCGAATCCAAAAGATCTCATCGGCCTATTAGGGGCATTCGTTTTTATGCTGGACTTCGCCCCACCCAGGTTTTAATTCTGGCTGCCCTGATCATGTTTTAACCCACCTGTCTAGCGGTTTGCCCGGGTGTGACCACTTGTGCATGCCTCAGCTTCGTGCAGCCACACGTGAGAATTCGAATGCTAATGGAGGCTAAAGGGCTGGAAGAGGCCCCAAAAAGAACAAACGCTCGCCGCTTAATGATCCTACTTGTTTTCATGGAATAATTCACCATGTGATATCATCGCACAACTCACCATTAAGAAACCACGGAAGCACTGTACAGCTGTTTCATCCTTGTTAGGAATCATCATGTGGTGAAGTTGAACAAACCGTTCAGAGCCTGCCCGGTAGCGTAATGGCTAAGGCGTTCGACTCAGAATCGTTCGTCCTTGTTCGGGTTCGCGTCCCAGTTCGGGCGCGGTCCATATGCACTGCTCATGATTCCTAACAAGGATCAAACAGCTGTACAGTGCTTCCTTGGTTTCTTTATGGTAATTTGGGCGATGATATCACATGGTGAATTATTTCATGGAAGCATTCAATCTCCTACTACTAAAATGATCCTACTTGTGTCAGATACCCATGTACTCTGTTGCCAGTATGCGACCTTTAAGGATTGTATTTATCGGTTAGGTGTTCACTAAATTTCTCTGTCGTCTAACGTCTGTCTTTTTCCCACTTTTCTTCCGCATGACTTTTGTCTTGCCTGGACTAGAAGTTCAATGACTTTGGACAAAATTACTATCAATAACTATGGTGGATAATGAGTCACCAGATTGAGCGACCAGGTCAAGGGTCAACACAACTGTGGCTACATCAAACTGGCTCATCGATTGGTACGCCGAAGCAAAAAAAATCACGAGAAAGCCAATTTTAAATGAAGGGCTGACCCAGTCTGTGGGCTAATCAACCAATGACAGTTGATCAAATACGGTTTGCTTTTAACGGGTAGTCGGAATTCATAATCGATCGGTTTTGTTATTCCCGTTAGCGCTATCTGAAATGAAAGGGTCCACTACACTTAGACTGCACTAGTGATTTCCTTCCTGAGGCTGCGTTTGAAGTTTGATTTTATGATTCCAAACCTTTGTGTTTGCTCAAAAAGCTTCTTTCTGCCTTTACAGGAGCGTGCGCATTCTGATGGGGTAAAAAATTAGTCTTCCTTAGCACCAATTTCTTTAGTAAGAATAAAACCCATCAGAGTCCCAGTCAGTAATGTAACACACAAAATCGTTGTTCCTCTTATACAGTCAGCGCACAAGATATTCTTACAGTTTGTTTCGACCATTTTCACCACTCAGTAACCTTTTCTGGATGCAATCAGAACAAAATTTATAATACCTGCGCGAGACCCATTGGTTCCATAAAGGTAAGTTTATCTGCCATTCTTGAACCCCCTAGGCAGCTGCTAGGAAATGGTCCTGAACGATTTTGGCAAAGATCTGTTTGCACGATCAAAAAAGGATTTTGCCCACCGATACCTAGGAAGCGGTTTAAGTATAACCCTCTGCCACGGAATCAAGAGGTTGTGCGCTCAACATTCTTGGCACAAATGCATACACTTTTATCCTAATTGTCTGCCTGAAGTATCAAACCATTCACCAGTGAATACCATTACACCATACAACATCCGGCCAACCCGGCAGTGAACTGGCTTTACCCGAAGCAGGTGGAAGTTGTCTAAAATCACAAAATGACAATCGGCGTTACTTTAATCACCCTCGATATTTTAACGAAATAAGTCCACTACGTGTCACAAGCAATAGCTTCATTTATCTGCATATCTTTTCCGAATTTTTAAAATCCCTTTTCATCATTTATCATTTGACTTCTTTTGGTAATGAAGCAGCAATTTACGTCAGGAAGTGGACGGTCGCTAACAGAGGGCTACAAAGTGCCGATAGTTAGAAAAACTGTGTTTAAGCCGGAAGCATCTAGTGCTCACTGACGTCTCAGGTGCATTTTGGATGCCATTGTTCATTTAAATTTCAAGCGTCAAAATTCTACATGGATCAACTGTTCATAGTTGGACTTGCCTTCTTAAGGTGGTTGTTCAACCAGAATTCAAGTCGGTTAAGCACCGCTGTTTCGTGACTCGCAGTGTATGCTTCTCCGAACGCCAGCGGGATTAAATCCGTTATGTATTCGTGTTTGGTGTCCAGTACTGTATGTAAATTTTTCCGTTGCATTAATTTTATATTTTGACCGCTCACCAAAAACCTTTTTCATGTGAATAATACTTCATCCACTATGATAGTACGTTCCTGGTAGACTACTGAATGCTCATCAGTCATCGAAATTATATTTTCCAATGAAACTTGAATGTGGTGGAGCCACATGTGTTTCAGGAGACTCATTCGTGTGCCGATATGTGGTTAGATAGATTAAAAGATCCTTGTCAGTCAGAAGCTCTGTGATGTAGAAATAAAAAGAAGTGAATTCATCAACGTGCATGCTCTATTTAAAAATTTAGATTTACATGTTCTAACCTGATAACTGTAATTCGTTATCATGTAATGTTCACCCTTACCTTTTTCCGGAGCCCAAAACTTGGGGCATATTACACGTAAGGTGTAATTGGGGTTTTGACTTTGTGAGTTTCAGAGCCCATAAAGTGTAAGGGTAGTGGATTTTGATTCGGCTTACTCAATGCCCTGGCCTTAAATCAACACGCGACATCTCGCCAATTAATTCAATCAATAGTCTGAGCGGAAACGCCACAAGGAAACGACAATGAATAATGCTAGACCAAACAAGCCAGCAGGAGAACCGACTGGTGGGTGCTGATCATTGAAGACCAGTACAGGTGATTCAGTTTTGACTAATAAGTGAACTTTCGTGTTTGTTCAGTTAAAGTTATTGTGAACTGGCAACAGCAGTCGAAAGGTCAAATCGACTTCAGACTTGCGGGACGAAGCAGAGCGGAACTTTTGTTCCCTTTTTGCATTATAAAACAAAGTTTGCGATATAAGGCTATGATACTTCAGTTTTTTATCACATCTAATCAAAGTAATGGTAATTGTAGGTTGAGTATATGAGTTCCTCAATTCGCTCAAAATACGACTTGGAAATTGTTTGCATAGCGTGGTATGAGCCACTAATAAATTGGTCGTAGGAGATATATCGCTTGCTCATGAATAACGAATTCTTTGTCTAAGTTTACAAAATTTTATACCCGTTTATCTAGGTGCGTTTGTGCAACAGAGCATGAAGCAGACAAAAGAATGTGAGAACAGATGAAATTTAAGGTCACAAGAAGTAGTACTAAGTCTGTCGGGAAAACAGTTGTGCATTCATTGTCTTTTATGCGCTAATTGTTTGCACCTGTTCGTGTGTGTTTTGTGCAAGACAGTGACTGTTTGGGATACCGAAGCCTCTCAACTCTTCATATTTTTGTTATCCATTGATAACGATTTGACAGAATTCATTACCACTGAGAGTAAGTATCTGACCGTTAAGATTTTGTAAGTCACTCCAAGTGACATTTGTCGGTTGAGACTTTAAAGCAATAAGGCAGAAAATGAAAACCGTATGTGAAGCTAGCATACACCAGCTTTTCTCGAATGCATTCTTCAACGAGGAATGAAATGTATGGCCCATTAGGCATGGCTAAGATCGAACCGCCCTCCAATAATAGAAGAATCAAAGTTGCATAAGAAATGAGAGATAGTTTCACTTCCACAGAAATATCACACATCCATTAAAATTTCTGAAGCGCACTAATCACAAAATAATTCGTCTACTGAAATGTAACTCGAAACCAACCTGGGTGTTTGGGATAAAAGCAATGGCACATCAGAGGCCCCTTTCCGGATCCAGCCGATCGCACAGACAGCGGTAATTGTCTGATTCACATTTATTCCTATCAATGAGTGCTTCTGGCTAACGCGAATTTGTTCTATTAAGTGCGACATCAGTTCCCCTGGCGCCTTCATTTGCCTTCACAGCCTAGGACTCAGACTGAACACAGTACTATCGGTGTGGATCAATTAAGGATTGCCGATAATCTCTGTCCACATCCATGGGTCCAGATCATACCTTGATCAGTACTCGGTTTTATTTGTTCATAGATTGTGGTCCAACCAGAAAGAAAGCCTCTTGTCTTGCATGGCTGATTCTGGTGGGTTAAAAACGACTTCATTTCACCTCGGAGCTTTCAACGCGACTGCAGTCACAAGAAGACCTTCAGTGTCCAAGATAGCACTGAAAGCAGTCCAAGCAGCCCTACATTCATTGGCAGCTGACATGCCATGCCATGTAAACCTCAAAACCAACAATATCTTCAACTTCAGTTCCTCTTTTCGATCGTTGCAGATTTGTCCCTCAGGAGGCCACATGCAACGAGATACATGAGTGCTTGAGATGTCGTTTGACCGCAGGCCTGAGAAGCGACCGAGGACAATGGTTGGTAGTTGGTTGGTTCAAGAAATTCGACCAAATCTTAGATCACTCAAGTTTTGCGGAACCAAATGGGCATCGTTCAGCTTACACATGGAGACCCAACGTTGTTTGTCACGGAAAGTTCGTTGTCGAGTCTGCATACTATAAACTGTCACAGTCAGCTTTTTTACATGGCTACAATGAGGTGAAAATTCAAGGATTTTTGTTTGACTCCAGCTTCAAACTGTTTCAGTCATCTTGACGCACCCCGTACAAACTTTCAGGTGGATAATAAAACTCCCTTGGATGGCGAGTGCCGCAGGTGCCTAGTCCTGCTCTGCATTTAGTCAAGAAGGAGATCAGTCAAGAATTTGTACTTATTGTTCTGCTTCATATTCAGACGTGATTCAGATTTATCCGTATTTTCCATTCTTTATTCACCTACTTCATTCCAGTCCAAACTTCCCATATCCCAACTGGCATTGATTTCATACAATGCAATGCATTAGGACGCACAGTATTGTCTTGGAGAGTTGATCGTTTGATTTAGTGATTCAAATGATTGTCTTTTTTTAACTTTTGAGTTTTTTCCTTACTGATGGTCTTCTCAAAGAAGACTTCGTTTTGCTAAAGCTTATTCATGTATCTTTTCAAGTTTTAATTTTCGCCATTCATTATTGCCGCAATGAAGCTCGTGGATCTTGTTTACACCATACATTAATATTCCAGGTGCGTCTTCCCTCAAACTGGTCGATGATGATATCATTTTCGAGCGTGCAGATAGACCTTCAACTAAATGGAAATAGGTATGTGAGTGCCAGAAATCTCGCATAGAAAGCACAAGTTACGAGAACACCAAAACCAAATCACGACAGGTGACATTTCACAGGTAAGCAGACTATGTCGAACAGAACGCGTGACTCCAGGAAAACCTCTATAAAATAATGTAAGAAAAACTGAATAAATCTGTTTAATTAGGTAAAAATATTTCACAAAATTCAAGCCATTTAACAGGGCCTTTTTGCAGCTGTTGTATACACCATAGAATCAATCTTAATACAAGGTAGTTTTCTAAGCACAGACTCACTGGGTCCTCTAGATAAAACTCGCTACTCGCAGTCAAATATTATTCACATTCTGACTCCTACAGGTTCCCGTGAAATGAATCCCACTGTATGATAGTCTTCTTAGACTGGCCTTTTGGTTCGCCGGCTGAAAAAATCACGATTGATTTTCACAGTAAAAAAGTAGGGATAACGAAATACGAGAAACATGCAAAAAGCCACAATCTAAGCCACTTTTCAAGGTATACAAATATATATATGAATATATAATATTCGGATTCCTTAATATAAGGACCACATTATTGTACGAAGCATCGAGTCAGAGTAAGCAAAACGGATTGCGCATTTTGAAATTGGCAATTGGGATTGTCATGGGATTTTAAGTAGGTTATCTAGAATTGACTGATCGAATTCGTTTACCTTTGATGTCTATGCAAAGTTTCATTGCATAAGGAACAACACCGACAAAGAGAATCTTTCGTCCAGGTTGTCTTCGTCATTCATTTTTGCGTTTTACTCAAAAGTTGATTTGACGATTGTCACTTTTAATAACTTTGTGAATCGATCCCAATCTGATATATGAATGCACGTCAGTTTCTAGTGTTCCCTCATTGTGTTTACGGACAAAACAAACTATCTACTTCATTGAGTATGAATACTTATCTCACTACTCTGAGTTGACCTGTTGTACGTTTAGTTAAAATCGGAGTGGATGCATGCAGGTACCCACAGCATTCTTTTTATTAACCTTGCAGTTACTCGATGTTTCCTCAGAAGAATGTGATCTTCACTGGAAACTCTATTTGCCTGTCCAGGATAGTCCCCCCAAAGAGTTTTGCTTCAACCACACACACTGAATTTTGAAAATGTTCTTCTGGACATGATGTAAACATTGTGCAGTATCTCGGAATACATTCCTGTTTCCAAACCTTCGTTGATCTTGATTTATTTGCGATCCTTGTCTAGTTACTTGACGTGCGTATTCATTTGGCATACTGTACTTATTCTCAGATTGCATTTTGAGTTCCTGATCGTCCGGATATTTGTAATTAGTCACCAACTAATCAACGACCTTGTTCAGCGTGTACACGGCAAATAGGTTGTTAACTGGCAAAGTGGGCCAAATGCTTGAACTCTAAATTGATGGACCATAATCTACCAGGAGATGAAAGTACCGACCACTTTCGTGCATCACCTGCAATGAAAACTCATCTACTCATTCTATGAAAAGTTAACGGATTTTGTGTAGGTACTGCCTTTTGATGGACGCTCATTCTACAGCTGAAGACAACGAGAGATGAACAGGGGTGTTTTCCTATGCTGTAAACCTGGGATATGACAAACACGTCCAATTTCCTGTTCTACTTCTTCAGCTGAAGTTATGTAATTGGATAATTTCACATGCTCAGGGCCACCGAAAGCCAGTCCTAAAGTTGAGAAAGTTCGGCACTCGAAATTCGGTTGTTTTAAGGAGGACTCGAATTCCCATTGTAAATTGTAATTTGTTAACCCCCTTATAATACTTCTGGAATGAAAAGTGTTTTATTCGGTTACCAAGACGTAGGCACGTCGTAAATTCTACTGTCTTCAGTTCCATTTTCTTCACTTTCGAAACTCCGCTTTATTTATTCCCAAATATTGGATGAAATCTAGAATGAATGCGTTTTTCGCTACCAATAGGATTGACAAAATGAAAGTGAACAAATGGCTGCCAGGAATACCTCATCACTTTTCACTGATACAGTGTCATTGAATTAGCACAGGAAGAAACATTTTCCCAAGGTCTCGGGAAGCTTGAGATGAAGGTCGGATGCGATTCAAAGGTAAATTAGTTTGTTTTGGAAAAAATACTAATTATTCCTCCTATAATTGATTGTCATCTGTGTGGAATTCACAGTTGGAAAACATTCGAAAATGTACTTTGGGGTCTAGAGACAGGTCAAAATATCCGTGCTTTGAGAAGGTACTATTATAAACACCCAGATTTGCATGGAACTAAAACAAGTCAACGATGACTCATTGCGCTTATGAGGATGTAATTGAAAATGTTTTATATCAGAGTTATTCCTAGGTTTATTCCTAGTCCATAGTTTTATGCTTCTGTAAATAAGGGGTCTCCGTTGTATGGTTTTGCAACAGAAATCATCAAGCTATGATAAGCGTGGGTGTTGTTGAATTGGGATATCTCACAGCCCTGATTTTCAGCTGTGCTAAAACAAACTTGATGCGACTAAAGCCGTCACAATGAGACTCCAACATGACGCAGTATGAGGGCCATCCAGCCTCCATGGCTCAATAAATTATACAGGAGGGCTCATGTCAAATCTAAGGTTCAACCATCCCTGAAGGTCTAGGTAGCCTCCTATCTCCAACACACCAGGATGGAGTTCATTGGAACTGGAGGATTAAGACGAACAAAAAAGAGTGGTAAAGTAATTAATCGATGAAGGTGAGTTTCCATTCAGCCACTCCCCAGTGTATTGACAACAGGTTCCTGCAACAGTAAAACGCCCGATTAATCGCTGGATGCCTTATTATTACCCGTCTACAAAACTTTATAAATTGTCCCAATAATAGTAATTTCCTGACGGCATCAATTGTCAAGCCGGTTAATCAGAATCATGATGCCCATTTCATCGATCACAGTGGGTAGTGATGCGCCTGCTTCAACTAGGAGTTCCATAGGTGAGCTGGATCTCCACTGTTTTTCGGATGTTGCTTTTGATTAAGGACTCCGGTTAAGGTTCTCGTAGAAAAATTCCTTATCTACTATGGACAGCGGTGCAGCAGACCTGGACCATCGTTTTCCTAAAGGAAAACCAGCTATTTTCCTTTCTTCCAAAATGGGAACCACACAAGACGTCATGAAGAATCACGGCTGGGTAGGTTGAGCCAATGAAAGTCAAGAAATAATTTGGTGGGAATACTCAATCCTAAGTTTTCATTTCACTTGGCTGCCTTCAGTGTCAAATAGGAAATCAAGCTGGCGTAGCCAAAAATCTTGAAACCTCTTAAATAGATTTAAGCTGAGTCTCCGAAGCCCGCATACAAGATCCCACTTCCGTTATTACTCTTCACAGTCCAGTGACAAGATAATTCTCTCGTTTCACCTTGCGCGCGTCAGGTGACTCGGTTTCGAACGCTCGTGTTCATACTGGCATTGAGATCACTATGAGTGCGCGGACTGAGCGTGCACTGTTAGACTGTATCCCAGTCGACAGTAGGCAGGTAGACTGCTAATTGGGTTCTGCGTGATCTTCCCAAGCGGTGGTTCCAGAAAATATGTAGTACGGCTCAGTGGGGCAACCAGTGACGTTTTTGCAAACGCAGTATCGCCATTTCTGTGTAGTAGACCAAATTACCACTTTGCAGCCCATCTGGGTGTGTGAGGTAGCAAACAAAAACAGAACACAGTTGTGCGAGGTTATTGATTGCAAACGCTAAACTGAAGCGATATAGTCAAGGATAAAGAATTTTACAGAAAACATGCGAAAAAGTTAGAAAAAAAATACGTTTTTGTGTTTGCATTAAGAATGATCATTTCGGAATGGGCCTTTTACGACATAAAAAGGTGCCAAGCTGAAGCAGTTTTTTAATGAACCTTTAACTTAGATTAAAATGAACCTTACTCAGAACGTAACTTTTCATCCAAAGTCGTTCGAATTCAAGATATACTCTCATTGAGCATTCTGTGCACACAGGCTCGTTTCATGAATAAATGGGAAATCCATAACAGATCTCGTCTGGTTTAATAAAATTTCGTGTCGATTGAAAATGTACGCCATCCTTTACACCGCCATCTTGGTGGACTCTAGATTAATGTCTTGTTACTTTGGGGATCCGGTGGATTTCCAATGATTCCACAACTGTCAAAGCGCTTTGTGCTTAAAACAACATGGGTAAAGCAAAAAGAGTGTGTCTCGGTAAATTTGGCAAGGTAATTGATGTGGTGTATCTTTCGAAGTACGCTGACTTATTGGGTAAGGACAAATAAGCTGGGTTGTGAAATTAACTTGTAGTGATTTTAGGTAAACTAACTTCATTTTCACAAGCTGAGAATGATCAGGGACCTTTTACTTTGAACCAAAATAGTTCGGTGAACCACATTTTCGGGTACAGAGGAAAACAATGGAAACAAATAAATAAAAATCAATAATCACAGCACAACTCGAGCCGTGCTACCCTCGTAGTATTGTAAACGAAACACTCAGTTAAATGCAGGTCAATGCTAGTCTAAAGTATAGGTCAGGTCGATCCATTAGTGGTTATCACTTTTGGCTCACTGCTTCCCGCTTATAGTTTTGCAACTGTTCAAGGACCGATTTCCCATGACAGTAAAAATTTCTGCGTTATTTGAGAACTATGTAAAATCATCAGTCGATCGGCTTATGCGAACTTCCTGCACGGGAACCGGATATCTTGTCCCTATGCTATATAAACATCTGGGTATATGGATACCCTAAAATGACCCGATGAGCTGTGATCTAGTGTTTAGTCGGACAAGTGCTTACCAGGCGTAGAAGAAGAATAACATCTTTCTAGCCCATTTCTGAATGTTTGCTGACATAAATGCAAACAACTATGACTAAATTCCGAACTACTTTGAGAAGTAGTTTATGGATTTCATTAGTTCCAGTTTAATGAATTACTGCCACTGCCAGTCCGAATAGTCAAAATAGCACACACCAAATATCTGTGAACCATGCCCCAGGACCTACTTATCAATGTCCGAATTAGTTCCAAATGGGTGCCGAAAACCCGAAGCTTTTCGCATACCGGAATACCATCCGATCAGGCAAATCAGTGTCGGCTGACATTGGGATTTTTCGCATCCTGCAATAATCAGTGAAATCCAAAATAAGACTAGAGTTCCACATGTAACGGATCGGATACTCTTATCTAAGAAACTGTTACAAAACACCGGAAAAATTTGTAAACGGCGGCTCGAAATCCACATGTGGACAATCGCTCTATAGTGGCAAGCTGACTTGCTAACGAGTTTAGAACTACATCACTTCGCGATAAGATCAATTGTGAAAATAAAGTTAGGGTGTTAGAATAGTGCTTTTTGGAGCACTCCACCAAAAAGCAGCAATAATTAGGAGAGAAAACTGCTCTTGGAGTAGTTATAATTCTTGGGATACCGACTATCAGCCGACCATTTAAATGTTGTAGTAACAGGTATCGGAACCCAGAACCTATTTACCGAAGACTTCGTTCAATTGACACGGAATATTTTACAGTGTTGATGAAACTTAGGTACCACCTGTCTTTCCTGGTCAAAAGAAAGTAAAAATACAATTTTCTGTTGAAACCTAAAACATTTAATCTCACACCGCCCAATTGTTAACCACAGATTCATATTTACCACATGAAATATCCAGCTATTTCACTCAGAAATTCTTCTTTATTCCTTTTCCTATCTGTTTCTTTTCACTAAATGTTTTCATTGTGCACTCATCCTATCGGTTGGCTTTGATCATTATCCTAAGCCTTTCCAATCTTGGACCAAAGAGCTAAGGCCTATGGGCTGTATACCCAACGAAATTCAAATGGAAGATATTGTAGCGTGCATCGGGACAGCGATCTTCGAAGGGGTTC
This sequence comes from Fasciolopsis buskii, assembly GCA_008360955.1. Classification (NCBI taxonomy): domain Eukaryota; kingdom Metazoa; phylum Platyhelminthes; class Trematoda; order Plagiorchiida; family Fasciolidae; genus Fasciolopsis; species Fasciolopsis buskii. The sequence goes on along the minus strand of LUCM01003513.1, from coordinate 14,461 downwards.
CTTGGGTGACACGGGAAAATCAGAAATAGAAAAACCACCTTGAGCTGAAACCCAGTAAGCGTGTCAGACGTTGTAAACACTTAGACAACCAAACCAATTTGGTGTTTGACAGGAACCTTTTTACAGTGTAGACGCTTAAATTTGCTTTGCTTGCATATTGCACAAAATGGACATACTTTTCACAAGCGAACCTTTCAAGGAAAACGCTATTACAAAATGGGAGATATAATGTTATATTCCAAATGATCCATCTCGCACGATGAACATTCAAAACGTTAACGAAAACAATGCAAGTGTTGTGCAGTTGCTCCGTCCTTGGAAGGCAAGATTTTGTTCATACAGTCGTTCGGGGTAGCATTTCACTTTTCAGTCTTCGTTATCAAACTTCATTTTCATTGTAGCTGTTGTAAGTCCTATAGTTTTACTGCTGTCCGTGAGAATTGACTGGTGATTCACTGACGCGGATGAATTGTGGAATTTTTCTACTTTTGATCGGTGCACACAACAAATTGAGAGAACAAACCTTTCGGAACAGATTTCTGGCTCCTCTCGTTAGCATTTGAAACGGCACAATCATAAAAGCCTATCTTAGAAATAAAAGAGCATAAAATGTTGCTCACTGTAAAAATATTTACCATGGAAAATAATAAGTCAATTCTTGGGTGATAAAGCCCAAGTCGTAGTCCAAAATTCAATTCAAAACAATGTTTTATGTAACTGCAAATGTTCAAGATACGATTTACCCTAAAATAGCAGCCAAATAGAGTTTCCAGTGAAGATCACATTCTTCTGAGGAAACATCGAGTAACTGCAAGGTTAATAAAAAGAATGCTGTGGGTACCTGCATGCATCCACTCCGATTTTAACTAAACGTACAACAGGTCAACTCAGAGTAGTGAGATAAGTATTCATACTCAATGAAGTAGATAGTTTGTTTTGTCCGTAAACACAATGAGGGAACACTAGAAACTGACGTGCATTCATATATCAGATTGGGATCGATTCACAAAGTTATTAAAAGTGACAATCGTCAAATCAACTTTTGAGTAAAACGCAAAAATGAATGACGAAGACAACCTGGACGAAAGATTCTCTTTGTCGGTGTTGTTCCTTATGCAATGAAACTTTGCATAGACATCAAAGGTAAACGAATTCGATCAGTCAATTCTAGATAACCTACTTAAAATCCCATGACAATCCCAATTGCCAATTTCAAAATGCGCAATCCGTTTTGCTTACTCTGACTCGATGCTTCGTACAATAATGTGGTCCTTATATTAGGGAATCCGAATGTAATATGGAACAAGTAACCAGAAATTTTCAGAAAAATCGTTACCAATGTCGAAGTGAAAATAATCTCGTCATTACGACTCATATTCATATGTTTTGCATTCGCACGTTCAATCTTCTCCTGGCTACTATTTTCTTCTGAATTGAGGTGATTCAAGTGATGATATTCTACATTATAATTTATGCACTGTGGCTGAATAATTTGAGATTGGTTTGGTTATGTGTGGTTGCATATAATTCTCTTTTAATGTCGTGGTTGACGCAAAAATTTATTGGGATGGGTATGGTTCACCCTCCGCAGGGGTCACTTTACTATGGAGGGGATCCGATAACCATGATCATGCAACCTGGACGGAAACTCGATCGCATAACAGCTCAACAATTCAGACATGGTAGCGATCCAGGGGCGAGTGAATGGCCATCTACCATCAGTGATTGACTATTTTAGAATTTTCAGATAAAAAGGCTTTCAGAGTGCTCAAAATCTGGCCTTCATTTATTGTTCTCCATCTTTACGTCGGGAAAAATTTCAAGTCACTAGTCTTTGTTTGTAATCTCATATTCCAAGCATTCGCAAGAAAGTAACATTTTACTGTTGAACTGTTACAGAAAATTTGAGGCTTTTCTAATTTACTCAAAATCAATAGAAAGCAAAGCTTGCAGCATATTAAAAAACTATTCATATTTACTCAACCGGCCGATCGTTTTAGTATAAAAACAAGTCCGTTAAGTAGTAAAGTTTGCAAGCACTGAATAGTTACCAATGTAGATTTTACTGCGCGATATTCAAACTATCGAAATGGGATTCAAGGGAGTCAATAATCAGTTTCGGTTGCCTACTAGAGGAAAGTCAAGTGGCCATCATGGTTGACAATACGTAAATGACCAGCTCCAGTGGACGCTTTATTCGTCTCCATAAGGCTCGACAAAAGCATGGATATCCTATTTATTGACTGACCAACAGGACTTTAAAAGTTTGAAGGGAAAGGAGTAACTCACAAATAATGGACCCAATATTATATCTGTTCTCTACGAAGGCAGCTGCCAAATATGCACCTACACCTTTTCGTTTGCACAGTAATGTAATAAGTATATTCAAGGATGGTACAATTAAGCACTATCATAGAAATGTGAAAAGTAAAAATAGACAAACTGAAGGGCTCTTAAGTGGCACAAATGTTGTTCTTGACGCGGATAGCAGTGGGAAGTTTCGCTTGAGCTTCTTCCATACACGCAAATCCGTTCACGGAACTAATAACGATTATGCTCTATGTTACTCGTGACATCAAACATCGATTGTGGTTTTCTCTTCCTGATCTCATAGCGGAACAGAATCCAATTTCGTAATCATTTGCTGCAAGGTTCTACAATATGGTATTTCGCTTTGGACAATTGAACCCCCTAGTTCCTCCTCAATAAAGCTCACTAAATTTTAATTGGTCTTTCTTTCCTGTTTCTATGTCCATTCGCAAAACTCCGACGTAGTTTTGATTATTAGATTCCGACTGGTATTTCATCCGTGAGCCCCCTTTAATGCACAACGACTCCTGGTGTAAATTTAGATGATTAGATTATCGAAACTGAAATCCTGATTGGAAACCTTTCCTTATTTCGAAGTTTGGATTAGCGTTCGAAGAAACATCGTCATTTGAACTGCCCCGCAAGGTCCCAAGTTGATACAGTTTATGTTCGTTAGAAATTCTTGACCTGAATCCTTCATAATGTTTGAAGCAAAAAGTTGACGAATCGAAATGGAAAATTTTTGCAGACTTCAAATAAAAAAACTACTTCGTAAAATTGTGTCCCTAGCTCATATGATGTGGTAATAAAAAATTGGCTTATGCATCTTAATGTGAAACTTCGGTTTCGAAAATTCGACAAATGTTAGATTGACCAAAATGAAAAATACTTTCGATCTGGGCGACATTGGGACCCGTATGGACATTATCCGAGATTGGAACTTAATATGTCTAACCAAGGGAGCTATGGAGCTGCGCTGGACAGTGCGAGCAAACCTATTTCATTCGTAGAAATTCAAAATTTCTCAAACCCGTCAGGTTTAAGTTACATAACCAGTCGTAAAAGTGACTAATAAGAAAGTTCTGCGTTTACCGTCAAATCGTAGGAAACTGATTTCAGTGGATGTTATGCGCTTACGTGTTTTGAATGATAATCAGTCCAATGCACACTATCTTCCACGATATCCTGGCTCAGTTGCCAAAGTAAATGTTGACCCCTCGAACCGGCTCACGAATTCGACATTGGAAGTGTAGTCCAAAGCTGAATTTTGCATGCATATTTCTACTGAAACTCTGATTTATAATTGAAACTACTTATCCCAGTATGCAAGATGTGCTTTATCTAAATATACCAGAAGGGAAAGCGTGAAGTACTTTTTTATCGAAATTTCATTTGAGAGATTATCGCCCACATGATTTTTTGTTGCCAAACAAGACTTTCACCAAATTGGCCTTCGAAGAACTACAAGAGCCGACTACGAGAAATTCATAAAACGGAAACAACCACCCAAAAGTTTTATTTATGCTGGCACTCCATACACTGTCAACCAACCTGCATGCAGTTACATCGATGTATACGGAGAAAAAAGATGGATTTCTTTCTACAGTGACTGTCGGTTTGCCAAATTAAGAACAGTATACCGCTCGGTGTGATAATTCCTATCATGTTGCTTTCATCATGGTTTACACAGAGCAGATTTTCATGTAAAAGCTGCGATTGTACTTGCATCAACCAGCCAACTTTGCTATTGCCACCGAAATTGGGTAGGTGCTCCTTTTTAGTCTGCTTATTCATATTAATTGTGCATTACAGATCCATTTTTGCCACTAAACAAAGCAAATAAATTTCATGCAATTCATGATCCACTCAGTACTCAGGTGTTTTCTCTGATGTCTAACAAAGAATTCCGAATGCTCTCAACTTCCCTATTTGTTCCTGCAAAGCACCATCAAGCAGGCAGACAGCGACTTCTGCGTTGGATTTCAGTCGCACTGATTCCTGCACTACCTTCACTTTCTCCATTATTTCAGCTGCACAGGTTCCTTCTTTTCCTTATATGACTACGGCCAACAGCCTAAGGCACAATCGGATATAAAGCTCTCATTTTCTGCAATCCTATTAAAATTTGTAATCTGATTGGTAAGCCTTCGAATGCCCAGCACGGTCGGGGTTAGGCGTCTCAGATTTCCAGTTGGCTACTCGCCCTGAGCGCCTCCCGAAATTCTCCCAAATGGCCTTTGCGCTTTAAGCAAACTCATCTGAGAGATTCATACTTGTTACCATCTCTTGGTGGATGTGCTCCAACTAAATTGCGAGGGCGAGGGCGAAGGCAAATGCCCAGTGCCCCCACCCCGCCACCGGATTGACTGATCCTTTGCAATAAGTCTATGGGAGTTGGCTAAACTCTGATTCCAAACCAACCAAGGGTGGCATACGAAACATACGACTGTATGCTCAACAGCATCTGTGGCTGGGCTGGGCACCGGGCACCCAGGATGTACAGCGGCGTCCGAAGGGGGCACGAACTGATCAAGCAGTCACCCGTACCCAGTGGGTTATGTAACCCCGAGATCGTCCTACTAACTTGTAGGCCAGATCATTTGGTCACAGGCTCGCGACGGGCTCCCCTGAGTGAGCCATCTATTTCAGTTTTAACGAGAAGATAAAGGACAGAAAAAATAGAATGGGTGTTGAACTGTTCACTTCATTTCTTTTTATTCTGTCTTCTTGGCTCACTGTTTTCGCCCTTCGCCGAGTTCCCGATGGTATGTTATTCTTAGTGGCGCCCTATACTACCGCCAGCCAGTGCGTTTTCTTGAGAGTGATATAAGCGTAAAGCTTAGCAAATTTTCATTCTGCGAGACCTCTTCGAAAAGATGTAAACGTTCGATTCACGGGGCTCTCTATCAACAGGTTTTCCAGGCGAAGATAACACTGATAACATGACGAGCATCATATTTCAGGGTCCATTCTATATGAATTAACAGAGGGATAAAATAACCACCGGTTAGGGAATGAGGCAAAGGAAACCGTGATACGTATTATCTTCCTGAGAGCGTTTGAAGTATTCATAGGTGTTGCCATTGAAGTCGCCATATGCATGCAGAATCGGAACTGAATTCAAAGCTCCTTCCTAAAAAGGCATTGGGATTCGTAATATTCCTACGAAAGCCGAAGCACCATAAGCAGATTTTTTCATTGATCAACTGTTATTGTGCAGCTGTTTCAGCCGTGTTACGAATCATCAGCGATGTACATTTATCGTGCCCGTGCTGAGACACACCCAGGAGGAACAAACATGTGCCGAATTTCTTAGCAGTTAGGTTAGTTGAATTAGTTCTGAATGTCCTCATGCGTCACTAGATTTTGCAAGCTGCACCGTCGACTTGGAAGTGTTAAACCATATCGTTGTTGGATGCGAACACATACCATACGACCGTACAAAGCTCTTCTACTTGATGTTTTACAGTAGCTGAAGACTTGATCTATGCATTTTTGTGAACCTTGTGAAAATCAGGTCGAGCCTTCCACCATTTAAAACTATATTCTGTAAATTTGTGCTAAGTCATCTTCGGAGAAATCATTGATAAGTAAGTAAGGGATTAACAACCAAGATTTTTCAGTCTTAAACTTGATAAGTCGGGATTTGATTAGGAAAGCTAAAATGAAGTCATTCCGTCGGAACTCAGGTGTGGTTTTCAAGTGGAAATATTTTACATATCCCAACCAAATGACGGAATTACTCTATAGAAAAATCGATGTGCGATTTGTCGTCTTTCGTCGTAGATTTTGTAATGTTAATCACATAGATTCCGCAGCTCGCAAACTTTTCGGTCATTGTGGTAACCTTTCTCGAGGTAACTATCAAAATAAGAATTTTTGTATACCAGACAAACTATGATTCTTATATCTTGGACTTCGGAGCCGTTCAGAGGAAGGCAAACAAGCATATCGATTTTAATTGCTATGCTGTTACAGACTTTCCTGAAACTGATGCACATAATCTATGCAATCATATTTTTTCCGGATACATCAGGTATGCGACACTTGCATCAACAAATGATATCGCTATGATAGGACCAGAAACTTGAAAGTAGACCAAAAGTTGCATATTCCGACTGTATTCAGTTGCCTTGGCATCCTAACTAGAACCTAATCTGTGAGACTAGAAAATGAAAAATATCGGATCCTAAGATTTCCAACTTATCGTCAAGTTAGCAATCAGCATTTCAGTTAAATATAGACAAATATTAACAATGCAAGGTATAGTTCCTTGCTTTCTTGGGGTCGCTTGCAAAACTCGCATGTAGTGCATTCGAGTATGGCTGTCCGGTGATGTAATAGTTAGAACGTACAATGGTATAAATACCGAAGATGGTCACGTGAGTCTAACGATAATCAATTTTTGAGGGTCATCATTATTCTATCAACAGGTGTCACGTGATTTCGAAAACGATACAGCTTTGATGAATTTTTATTATATCTTTGAACTATCCTGTCGAGTACTTGCTGTTCTGATCTTTAGAAAAAACGAAAAGATAGTGATTAATGAAAACTCATGACTCTTAACTAATGTTCTGTTGTGGAAGTTGCGTCGGTTGTTCAGCATACGCGTCTGACAATATTAGATACTCCAAGAGTCCGCCAGTTCTCTTCCGGGTTTATTTTGAATCTACGGAGTTTCTTTTTGCGGACTGAATCTTACAGTTTCAAAGCAACGAACCCACAGGAGAAGCTGCATCAAGATATTTCTCAAAAGAGCACAGTCTGACTGCAGCGCTGATGAGAGAAGAAAATCAAAAATATGTTTCGAATGTTTCGGCTCAACGACTACACATGAAGCTTCATCAGACGAAGGAACGCCAAAACCGGGACCGAGAGACGGTCACTGAACACGAACCGTCCTGTCATACATCAAGCATATCTCTGAAATGACAATAAGTCAAGCCTCCATGGAATTGAAGTGGAGCAGAGGCCAACAAGAACACTATCAAAGGTTCTATCGACAATCAAAGAATCGACAGCTGATAAGAGTCGAACTAACATTGTCTATCAAATTGATTTCAAAGACTGCGAAAAATAGTACAAGGGGAAAACCGGAAGGAAACTCGGGACAAGGATCTATGGAGCACCAACTGAGAACAAAGTCATGATCTACTCTGCTTAATTTCAGTTCACAAAGACCAAGTTCAAGATCAAAAAAGTGAAGGTCGTTGCTCAAGGTACAACAAACCATTCAAGGGAATTTCTCTAAGCTTTGCAATCCTTGAGAAGGTCGATACATACACGTCGATCTGGACCACGTTTATCTATCGATCAAATCAAAGGACTAATCAGCGCAAGCCAGTAGAGACGGACGCCGATTTAACCCATAATATGTCAAAAGTAGACAACAGTGAAAAAAGCACCTAGCCAGCATCTCTACCCTAACAGTTCACCTAGAGCAACCCATCACCATCGGCTAAAGGCTAGGTGACCCATTACCGCAGACGATAGCAGTCAGACGCTCGCCACAGCGTCAAAGCACTGATTAAATCACCTCGGCTGATGATGAACAGTTTGAAATCAAATTGCCCTGCTCAGATAACAAAATATACCATTATATATATATATAAAAGTAGTGAGTGGTATCTGGATGAGTAAACAAAATTTTCCCCGGAGCACACGACCGATTTCGTGGATTTTGTCGCTCGTCATGTATGCATATCCGGTACTCTCTTGTCAAAACATCATTCTGCTTGTACATTCCGAGTTGGTATGTCTAAACAGAATCGAATTTGTGGCATCAGGAGTGTGCATGGAAGCTCTTCATTGAAAGGTCCACAGAAGAACCTCAACTGTGGTTCGTTGATAGTTCTTTGTCATTTGGGATGAGCCAACCATTAGGACCGATGGTAGAAGTAGTGAATAAACAATATATACATATTTATAATTATGGGCTTGTAAAAAGGATGCGGCCAATGCAACAGCATACAAGTAGAAGTGCCGAAGGGTGACAAACAGAGCGAATAAGGTGATGAACCATAGAAAAACCAAATGCATTTTTGCTTTTGCCACAAACAACTTTTTGATTTTTGGATGTTTTCGGGTTATTTTTGAGGGGGATTAGTACTACAGACAGGTCACACGGCATTCGCACCACTGACTTCTGTTTTCAGCCTCTTTCTCAATCTCTCCAACTAATAACGGTCTTCATCTGTTAGGCCCCAACGAAGAAGGCGGGAATCACCAACCGAGACCAAAGCCGAACTTAACTTCTTTAAACCTCTGTCCCAAGTCATCGCTCGACCGCCGCGTCACTTCTTCTAGCCTTGCCCAGCACGATGGGCAGGCATACGCAACACGTGTCACAGCCACCGAAGGCAAAGTAGAACGATTATCTCGAGCCGGGGACGACTGTCTGCACCAAACACACGACGACGTACCTTATTATTGCTCATCCGATTTTCCCGTCAGACACGAGGAATGCTTTGAAGACACCAGTGGTCAAAAACAGAAAGCCGCCGGGTATTCTCAATGCGGATAGGACAAGTCTTGCAACTGTTTAGTAGAACATTACTACCGTCGGATGTCATGGCGATGCCGCAAGTGTCACAAATTCACGCAGGGTGCCCTGTTTGTCGAAAGTTGTTGCTGTCTTTTATCTCTTATCTTTTACTTCCTTTAATAATAAATAAAAATGTACATCAATTTTTAGGAAGGGGGCCGCGGCCAGCAAAGGGTTGCCAAGCAGGGAAGTTCACCGAAGGAAGGAGGACTCGAACCCGCGACATTCACGTTCAAACGCCACGACCTTATCTTCTTGGCTACCTCTACCAGATGTGATTAGGCTTCCGAGGTGCTTGAATAATCTTGACTAATTATCACAAAGATTGAAAACTTGGACAGGCTCCTGCCCGCCGTAAAGAAGTCCCTTTATCTTGAAGGTGCGAAACACACACCTTACGTAAAACATCAATCCACAGGCGTCTATCGTGAGTTAAGTTACATGTCGATGTTCATTCAGAAAGGAAATTTCGTCAGCATAATCCAAGTCAAAAATTCAGTTCCCTGTGGTTCCATGTCTACCCTTCGTCAACGGCACTGGATCTCGCAAGGGCCACTGGGTCTAATGGAGCAAAAACGCCAGCTCCCTAACTGCAAGGAGGCGAATCAAATTCGTCGGCAGCTACAGCATCAGTTGACGATAAGCCTTAAGGATGACCGTGAAAACTGGTGAGTTAAGGTGGCCGAACAGATAGAAATAGCGTCCGCTTCAGGTAACAGACAAAGAATGTTTAAGCTTATACGCTACACTGGTGAGCGGCGAACTTCGGTTAGTGAGGTCGTGTGCGATAGGAATGGAGAGCTCATCCATGGTCGACAACAAAGGCTGGACCGTTGGGCAGAGCATGGCAAGGATCAGTTTGGCTGGCCACAAGCTAACGTATTTAGTCCGACGTCCGGAGCTGCGAATCCTTGGGAGGTGTCTGTCTAACCCCGCCCCCTCCCCAACGGAATTGGGAGCAGAGTCAGATATTAGAATTTTGAAGAGGGAAAAGCATTCGGTCCCGAGGAACTCCCTTAGATATTTTCAAATTGCATGGAGGTGCTCTGATGCAATCACTTTTCTCCTTGCTTCGTGATATTTGGAACGAGGAGCGTATTCCGTTATCATGGGGTTAGTCACTGATTGTACCCATCTTCGCAAGCTTCGCAATAAAAATCTTGCCTTGAGAAAGACTACCCACAATAGTGGAAACTTTGGAGCACTGCATCTACCAACAACGCTGTGTTATTAGCAATATATCATTCACAATTAAAACCACTACATGGTGCATCGATTTTTCGATACACTCCTCATATTTTCTGGCCCTGATATGCACGATAATAACTTTAATATAGGTAACGCTTCTGGAAAACCTAACTGATGTGGGACTCTGATTAAATCTTCTTGTTGGTCAGTGATAGAAAGGATAAATCCCCGGGTTTCATTTTTTCCTACAATACGGCAAATGTGTTCGGGTAATCACCGCTGCACGATTTAAATTTTTGACAGAACAGAGCACTTTGTTAACCCATAAGCCATTCAACGATTTTGCTTTGACCAAATAATATAAGACAATGCTCTAGATTAGGTAGTCTCCATGATTTTGTCAGCCTAATACCGAGATGCACAAAGAAGGCTATGAAAATTCCAATAAGTGTCCATTTTAAGACCCAGTTACAGTTCTGGACCGTAGCAATAAATCAAGAGGATTGTCTGTCACATACTCAAGGTATACTAACGAATGGACGCTATTTCACGTTGATATCCTAAAAGGTTTCGCCAAACTATGTGAAACAAGCATTTACCGCAGAATCAAACCAATAAAACCACAAAATTTTCATAGATATTTGTATACTTGCTTGAGTAAGGCAGGAATTTACGGTTGACTAGAGATACATAGAAATGTAATCTCACACGTCAATAGCTGCCATGTTTGCAGCGCTGCAACGGAAATATGGTAGGAGGGGCACCTAAACTGAATTTTGCCTTTAGTCATCAAATGATTTGTGGGTGGAATCCGGAACTTTTTCGTTATTCAGGAAACGCACGGCCTCCGTTTATGATCGCTTATTGTTCCGCAACGTGAAAATGGGAATGCTAACTGGTATTCTTTGTTCATATTTTGGTAACACCAGCAGATTATATCAGAAAATACTTGTAACATTAAGAGGCAAATGTTCACGGCTTAGTGAAGTCCCACTGGACCAGTTGAGATGCCTTCCTTATGGAATATTCAGAAAAGCGACCCACTCAATCACACAACATGTACATGTCGTTGTCTTATCGACGACAGGTTTAATACAGACGAAAACAAAGCACTTAAACCAAACTACACAGAAATATTCCATTGTCGTTATTACAACCTGCAATTCACTGCCGAAAATTAGATTAAGAAAACTTGTACTTCTCGGATTCCGATGGAAGTTGCAACTAAATGATTAGAACTAAAATTTGGAGTCTAATCTTGGTCTGACTGTGTAAGAATTTTGGGTGTTTCGAAATAGGTTGTCCATTAACTCTGAACTAGAAGAAATTAGTTTTAATGAAAAAAAACCATAGAGTTTGTTTCAACAAAACTCTATTTCTGTAAAAATCAGTATGAAGGTGAAGTAATGAATTTGATTATTTTACCATTATTCACTGATCATTCTCAAAAGGAACCGACAGGTATGAATGACGATCGAATATTAGGCCACCACTTGACAATTCACGTATGCGTTCCCCACCCTGCTGGATGTTCATCAACAAAAATATTCGCAAACAAATAGAACATATCAAAGTAATAATTAAAGAGCGACTCGCATTTCAAATTCACAGCATCGCAGTAAATGGCTACAACTTATCACGGCACCGTTGAAAGGCTTCGTAAACCAAAAATTTCTTTTGATGTCCAGTGCCTTTGACTGATTAGTTACGTTTTCGTATCGACAACCACAATCCAAACTGGTTCTGAAGAAAACCTCATTTCGGTGCAACTTTTTGGTTTTCCTGTTTGTTTTATTTTTTCATTTTAAACAACTTGCTTAAGCTAAACCAGATGTTTCGGGAAATATTATGCAGGTTTTCACCCTTGTCCAGCCAACAAATTTACCCTCGTCAGCAACTGTTTTTCGGTTGTCTCCGTGTCAGCCATTTACTGCATTTCTACTTGTGGGTTGAGAAACAGTAGGATTTTCAGAGTGATGTTCAGTCACAGATGACCAGCCGAACTGTTCTAGATTCGTACGGAGTCAGTGACGTTTCTGGACGTTCACAAATAATTTTTGTTTAAAGGAGGGAAAAACTGAAGAATATATTCATGATTTCGCAAAAGTGGTCTGGATTTATTTCCCATTCCAAGCTTGCACCGAAGAAATAAGCACCAAAATAAATTTTTTCGGCGAATGACTTGTTTGCAAAACCAGAATAAAAATGAAATTTTTACATGCGTCGCTAGCATGAAAAGGAGAGGAAACCTCGCCACTAGTGGCTAACTAAGAAATCATACTCTTCCAGACTCATTGTTTTCAAATTTATCTAGCAAAAGCAATAACTGTTGTTTAGTTCTTTCACTGTAGGTAACGATTCCTATGTCTCACGCTTGGCTGACTGCATTTCAGTGTTCACCCTTCGAGTGCGAACTGCAGGTCATACGGTCAGCCTTACACTCAGGAAACATAATGCGCGAGTTTCACCGTATTATAGTTCAACCGTGTTGTGTATTCTCCGGGTTTGAACTCGGGTTTTCCAAATGGAAAGCGCATGACTTGTGGCTGAACCATCAACCTCCTGTGCAGACTAATCGAACTACCGAGTTACATCTGTTTAGATGTCATGCTGTGTCAGCCAGGAATGTAAGAATCACGAAAGGGGACACGATACATCCCTCACTAATTCCATTTTATTCCTTTCCATCAAATCAAGTTTTCGCCATAGAATGGTTGTGTGAAGTGTGGAGTTTGTCAAACACAGAACACGTTAATTTTACGCCATGCACACAAGTAATTGTGAGCTCTGCCAAACAATGCCCGTATCACTGCCATAAATCTCCATACTGGGAAACTCAGTTGCTTTGTATCACTTTCTAAGTGTTAGCAGAGTCCATACATGTACGCAAAATACAAGCAATGGATTCGCACTATGAAAGGCAGCCAATTGGTAGTACTGGGCACTACTGATATGCCAGGCGAACAAATGCATTTTGGTCATACATCGAGCGTTACACTAAAATAACCGAATACAAGAGGAAACAAGTAAAAGTTTTCAACTAACTGAAGCAATTCATATGTAAAGTTCAGACTCTGAGGTGAGCACTTAAACACGGAATAAAATCGTCCGTTTCACTTACTTCATGTGTATAACTGTTGTCCGACATGTTGCGCCAGGCACCAGAAACGTTCATTTGAATACAGATAGATTACATAGTGTCGTTGCAAGCTTACAGGCAACGTTTCCCACTTCTTTCAAAAGTCGCCAGCTTGGTATTTGTTTCCGTCAAAAACTTTATTCAATTAGTCTGAATTTTTCGTCATTTACATATGCCCATGAATGCCTGAAGACGACTCCCTCGTCCTTGTGGTCATAGTCGCAGCTCATCTGAAGGCGGAGGCAAGCGCACCCCGTTACGCAAACGCAACTGATGCAATTACGTTGAACATGTAGTCGCGCGGTAGAATGACGAAGCTGATCAACCATCGTGACCCCCCACCAAAATGTACTGTGATGGCACGCCCCCTCAGCCAGTTAGTCGCTCAGGCTGACTTAGAGGAAGTCCATAATTTGTTTACGGCCGGAAGTCGTCTGCTGGTTCTTCAGGTTGAAGACTGATTTCCGTTGCCAACTCAGTGGTAAAAAGTAGTAATCATGATTAATCCTAGTTGGCAGGGCTCCAACCCCAATTCCTCGATGTCTTGACGACGAATTCTCGTTAGTGCCAAAGACTTTGGATGAAGATCCTAAGACTCTTTTGTCTTAGTGGCTGCATTTATTATCAGTACAACCCTACCATTTTTAGGCAATTAGGGAAATCGATTAGAATCAGTAATCCATCGCTGACTACACAGGATAAGTAGGACTACGTTGGTCAAGTCAAGTTATTCCGAATAAATGCTTTATGCAATCCTAAGGGCGGATGTTCAGCCTTGGCGGTAGACGGTAATTCGTCGTCTCCTCGCTCGCTTTCATGTCTGACCTTATGAGACCTTACGTGGTTTTATGCCACTCCAAATGTGAGGACCATCGTTACTGACTCTTAACTCTTTCCGTGTAGTGAGTCCTAGAGATTATGAAGAGCGTACCGCTTCCGCTATCCTCGTGCCTGCAACGTCATAAAAAGCAACCGAAGGACATTGACAATGCGAACAAAAACTGTACAATGAGCGCTTAACAACGTAGGATATACATACGATTTCACTCCCTGCCTTCTCGAAGTCACAACATTCCAGTTTCGGGGTTCTTCAAAACATCCATGTGCGGAACTGTAGAACATTTGCATTTTTGGGTAACTCCACGAACATGTCTAAGACTGGAACGAGTACCAAAGAAGAAAATGCACTTTTCTAGGTGTCATTATCATCATCATCATCATCATCATCATCATCATCATCATCATCATCATCATCATCATCATCATCGTTCAGCGTT
>LUCM01003510.1:25451-67499 GCA_008360955.1 Fasciolopsis buskii | reverse complement strand
GTGCGTTTGTACAGTTAGACTGTTTCGTGTGTTATCTTTTCCCGCTTGTGTAGGTCCACTCCCTGTTTCCGTTGGATATTCACTCTTTTTATAGAAACGTGTCACTCTGGGGAAAAGGCAGCGGTCAGTGAGGCTTGCCTTGCTTTTTAACGCCGAGCGCTATAGAGATTGATTAGGCACCGTATGTAAACTACTCGGGGCATTATCCCCACCCGAACGGTATATGCGTAGGAATCAAGACGATTTCTGACCAGATAGGGGCTCTGTTGACCAAATCTTCACTACTATATATATTACAACACAGGCGTATCTTCCATAGAGCTGCAATTTCTTCTTTGATCTGAAAGTGGCTCTCCCCTCAGTCTATCACGCAATTCAGTAGTGCCGCCTCGTTGCGGGATGTGCCGGGAATCCATTTCACTCGTCCACCCTCTGTATGCGAACCGCTAGAGCCAAGTTCTTGTTTATGGTTATTTTCGGTCCGAGTTCATCAGAAGAAGTAATGTTCGTCAGGGTACCCATTTTTTGTCTTTTCCTATCAACTTTGTCGTTGATATTGTAACGAAAATTTCTCTACTCTCGTCTGAGGATAGTAACATTGATATTTGCACAGACACGAAGCTGTCTGACTTTAATAAAAATAAGACGTTCTACTGAGCGAGGACAAGTAAGTCTCGGGTTTTACTCGGTCATTTGAGCGGTAGTGCATACATATATATATATATATTTATATATGGAACGGGTTTGACATCCAAGTGTAAAATCCTTATGCAGAACCGGATTGTCTCGAAACCCAACGTTGTTCTTCCAGGGGAAGAGTTGGATAAAGTTGATATTGTCGTCTTATTATTATTATTATTGTCGTCTGGTGGTCATATAATGGATGAAGTTCCTTCGTTCGTACAGAACACTCGATTGGCATTCACCAATTTTTTATGACATTTCAGTCATAAGCGTAGTGAAAGGGGCATGCCCATAGCCACTAGAGGCCACTACACAGAGGGTGGGAGGAAGAGAACCAGAAATCGTAACCCTGAAATTTCCAACCACAAGTCAGGTTTGCTAATGTGCCTCGACGAAAGCGGGTTGCCCTCTGCCACCAACGATCTTAACTGCATATGCACAGTAGAAAAGGCTCATGTATACTTTGTCTCGGACCCATGAATCACATGTCGTTTCATGTTGCTATACAGCTTGGTGGTTACATTTAAACTTATGCAGAAATGGTTTTATTTTTCCCAGTCGACGCTGTAGCACGTATTTTCCTTTTCACTTCTGAGTTCACATAAAATATGTCGGGCCTGCTGATGATTCCAGCTTGACTTGACGTTTCTCAAAGGGATGACGAGTTCATACTGCCACACGTATTTTCTTATGTGATGTCTTGGTCTTTAATTTCTTTCCAAAATGCGCAAGAAATCCCTTAGCTGTTTTTAAATAAATTTACTGAATCTTTTCTATTTACACATTCTTTTCGAATAGGTATGTTGAAATCCTTTGATGCGGACAAAGAGTTCAATCGACTGGAACGAGCACAAGCCCTGGGGGTCTCAAAACACCGATATGATGTTTATCAGTTACTTCGTAACATAGAAAATTCACTCGCGGAGTGCGTTTTACTTTGGTCTTGTCAGTCGGCGCTCAGCGCGTCAGAATTTCGGCTGGTGTTAGATTGCGTTTTGCATTCGAAAGTCTCAAATGAAAACACCGAAAACCAGGCGGAACAGGAATCCTCGGTGAAAGTTCCTCATCCTATTAGTCATTCAAGGGCCCATTTGCTCATGTCCCTTCTGTACACTCTGGACCCTTTCCCACTACTTGCCACCTCCCCGGAACAACTGAGCGAGCTGTCGGAAGAAGGTGAGTGTTCCCATTTTCCTTGGTTGCACTTTTGGTGATAGCATCAGTAGTAGATAACGGGACTCTCTACTAGGGAATTTAGGCCTTGTGGACATTAGTGATTGCCGCATTAGTTTACGTACATTATCGCAGTTTCGTCTAGTGCGGATGTCTAAAATTCTGTTTATTACAGATCTTTCACACCCATTGTATTCCGACCGCTCATTTGCGTGGACGATTGGCCAGCTGTTGGATGACGAAAAAATTTCAACAGAAGCATTGGCCGAACCAGATTCATCGGATCGGACAGCTGTTTTGGCTTTATTACGACTTGCGTGGGCTATTTGCCTAAGGCGAACTGTGCACTTGCGACAAGAACTCTCACGTCGTCAACAGAATCAGCTAACTCGTTCTCCTACCACCAGTCCCACACCTGGAGGAGCAGACAATCGAAATTTAGTTGACGACAGCTACGGGATTGATGAGGACGAAGAGCTTCAGGCTGCTATGGGGATTGAGGCTGGTGCGCTGGAGTTTATTCGCAAGCGGCTGCTTCAGGTTGCTGGTTTTGATCGCGAGGTACGGTCTGTCTCTTCAATATTTTTTGAATAATTCACTGACGTATGCGATAATATTGCTACTTGAATTGTTGGGTTGTTTTCTTGCTGTTGGTAAAAAAGCTACACAGCTGCTTCATATTCTGGAGATTATTGAAGTAGTTTCTGCAGGCTTTTGCTTTTACCCGGTATGGTGCTAGACCGGGGAAATCAGTCATTCGAACAGGCACTGAATTTAAGCATTAACTGTTGGTGCACGTGTTGCGCGTGCCCGCAGGCGTATTCCCTCGATATACACTGTTCTGCGAGACAAGTACTAGTTGGAGTATGAGTCAGAATAATCAGTCCACGACTTGGCTGAAGGTTATAAACACCTGAACCAATGAGTGCTCCCGAGTAGGCCGAGGTTCCACGTGATCCTCCATCGCAGTGGCGATGTGGTTCAATAGTGCAGTCTTTAGTGCTCTTCCATTCCGCGGAATCCTTTTACCTTATTGTCTTTTGTTTTTTTATTTTACCATTATTCGATGCTCTGAGGCAGCAGCGAAAACCCTAGTACGTTCGCGGTTAGCGGTTATAGAAATTGGGAAATAAAACTTAGTTTACAAGTTTATATACCGTTGCTGGTTGCTCAACAAAGTCAGTGGTCTTCGTGAATGGATCTCTGTGGAACTGGATAATTGCTTGGTAGTTTAAACTCTACTGTCAGCGGTAATTTTCAGCCTGATTGATGTAAGCAACGAAGACCTATTTTGGATTAGTGATATCGATTTCCTTACTTGTCCCTATTTTATGCCTTTTGAAACTTTACGTAGTTCTGCCCCATTCCAAATTTCATTGTTTCAGTTGGCGATTCCCGATTAGTACAATGCGCGAAAATAAACAATAGGTTTAAATATTTGTTTTATTTTGCGCAAGTCTATGTGCAGATCGTATGCCATCGGAACTGTGAAGAATAACAAAATAAATGCACGGGAAAGAAAAAAGAAGCAAAGCAGTTTATCACATGCTAGCTGTGCGTTTGCCTTCCTCTTGCGTTCATTCAGTTGCGTCATTATCACATTCGTAAGTGAAACAAAAAGTAGTTGATTGCCTTGGTTCTTTGAGGTTATGGATACTGCCCATTGAATCCTCAGAAAATCCAGCGCCCACACTCACATGCCCGCGCATTCACATGTGCACGTGCATCTTCGCTTATCGGTTCATTTTGAAAGCGCTATGGACATTGGTGACTCGCATGCATTGGTGTCTTGGTAGCTGTTCAGTCGTTGGTAATGTTTAGGGTTTACGTCTGTCTGACCAGTATTTTTCTGTATCCGTTTTTGACCTATCTGTTTATTTATTTGCCGCTGTTGTTTCACTGACCACCTTGCCGTAATCTCAAGTAACACTCCACCACTCACTTTGTTGAACTGAGCATCAGACTGCCTAGCGTGCTATCCTCTTCCTCTGGTTTCTTGGATTCCCTCGAATGTTTCCCGTCCCTCACAAGAGTGCCCTATTGATTAAATGCATTTGTTTCCATTCATTACGTCGTACTTCTACCTGGCTGAAGCTTGTTTCGCCGTCATGATTTGGTTTTCGGCTGAGCTTGTCGCACTATGGTCGTGTTAAACCAGAGGTTCGCTGACTACTCATGGTTTCGATTTACAACTGCCCTGTTCCGATCAGTTAACTTCTTTCTGCCCGTTATTCTTAGTTATCCATTTGGCTGTATTTTTGCATAAGTCTTTGTCCAGGCATTATATCATCGGAAACATGGCAAAATAGAGCAACGATCGAGAAAAACGATGTACTGCTCAGTTCATGTCTTTCGGACGTGCTAGATGCCCTGGGTGATAGTTACACAGATACTGAGGAACATAGTGCGTGTCGTTCACCCCCTTGGTTATTTTGGAATCAGTTCAGTTCAGTTTTCACAACCGTTAGCCTTGCGCCAAAGCACCCTGGTTTTGGGTGCTGCATCGCAGCACGATCTAATCAACAAAGCAAAAGAGAACGGGAATTAGTAAGATAGGCCACAAAATACGCTAGAAGAGGAAGGCTTCCGAATTGTAACGTTTAGGCATATCACCTATTGTCTCCGACTATCGTCTGAGATGAATGGTCTCGCGGACTACAACTCGGTAGTATAGTAGACCAGTCTGCTGGTTGGGGCTTCCGTTGCTTCTCCCACCACAGTGAGACTACCTTGACTTGGTACGACGGTTCGCATCCCCCAAATGCCCTTCAGTTTATCTCAAGCCGAAGGTCCAATCATGTCTGGAAGGTTAATGGGCAGGGGCCGGACGAGTTGGGATTAATTTTAGCTGGCAACTCAAAGGGTGAAGTGATTGGATGAGTAACTAATCTAAGTAGGTGGGGTTTCACTCAGCTACTCTCCGTTGCCCTGCGGACAGTTTCTTGTTAGAAACAAAATCTTTGGTTGTGAGCCCTTATTGTTCTCCAGCTCAGCGACTGAACTCCCTAGCATTAGTCGCCCACCATTTCGATGAACTACAGAAATATATTGAGTTTCATACTACATCGATTGTCGCACGTGCTGCCCGTTGCTTCGAGCACGTTGGATAGTGATGAGTTTGCTTACATCCAGGATTACTGTGCTGGTTTCCCGCCCTACTGTTTCATGGAGTCAAAAGGCCTAGTTACAGTTCCTAATGAAAACCCCCTTCTGCGATGTGAGCAAATGCGAAGTGTCGTTCCCCCAAGTTCCTCTCCAACCCTTTTTATAAGGAGCGTTGCTAATTTCCGTTTGGAATCATGGTTTAGCCATTTCCCCTAAAACTGCTATCAAGGTTTAGTCAACAAGGAGGGCGTTGAATATTCACCCCACTTCAGTAAAAACCAAAACGAGAAGGAAGTACATGGGACTCCCCAGAAGAGGCTGTTCGAGAAGTAGGGTCATTTGGGAACGTTTTGAGTGGTTTTCGGGGAGCTCCCCAGCTTGGAGCCTGAGATACCCACCTCCGATCATACGGAGGCGTTTAGAGACTCGTGACTGTAAAATCGTGAATTACGCCACAATTAAGCGGTTGTTAGTTGGATTTATTTCGTTGTATTTGGCCTTATAGTACTTCTTCGTGGGTATAAACTATTGACACAAGAGATTTGTAGGACTAACATTCTGTTACTGGTTAGAAATTATAGTTAATCAGCTAATATTTTCCGATATGCAATCAATTCTGATGATTTTCCTCTCCACAGCTGTCATTGTGCCAGTACAGGCCATCGTGGATACTTAGCCGACCCAGAACTTCTGCAGTTTTCGGGTTACTTCTGTACCCCTTTCGGAGCACCGATGCTCATTGCATGTTATGGAAAATCCAAATTGGTTTATGCTTTACGAATTTGCTTATAAGGGGAATCGAGAGATTTAACTATCAGGTATAACGACGTAACTCATCGACTATACAGGTTAGAGGCATCTAAAAGCCAGGGGACTATAGTGTACAGCCATTGCTTATGAAGGTTTTTGAAAAATCTTTACTTCCTTTAATAATGGAATAACAGTGTACATCATATTTCAAGAAGGGTGCCGGGGTCGAAGAAGACTGCCAAGTGGGAAAGTTGACTGGCGGTATGAGGATTCGAACCCATGACCTTCACCTTCAAACGCCACGACCTTATCTGCTTGACGACCCCCGGTCAGCAGCGATTACTGACGCCCCAGAAGAATGGGGAATTCAAGATCTTTAAACGGATGTTATTCCTCTTTATTATATGCGTTATACGTTAGTGGGGTAGTAGAAGCATGGCCCATAACTCCTGGAGCTCACTACATGGGGAAGGGGGACAGGCAACTATGACCCTGAGATGTGTGCCATAGAACCACATAGGGGCTCCATAGGACAGGTGTGATTTCGATTCGGGCCACAGTGAATTGCCGTTTATCTTCAAAGTGACTGACGAAGCTGGGATTCGAACTTCCGACCTCTTTCGGATGACAAACGTTCACCCCACTTGAGAACTGCCAGTGTGTTCATTAGTTAACATTGGAAGCATGGGCACGTCACAGCTATCAATCCCACTAGTTGCTTGTTTTCGTTCGTGTACATGCTAGTGTAGGAAAACAAACAATCCGTCATCCTCAAGACGCCAGAGTGGATAGTCAACTGTGATGGATTTGCATCGGGGGAACATGGAAAATCTTATCGGTTTGTGCGTGGTAACATACGGACCCAGAGCTAGGTTATTTCAGCAACGATCTTTTCACCCTTGATTTCATCTATGTCTACTCCACTCAGGTGCCGTGACGAGTCGCCAAAAAATACTAGCAAAGCCAGACAGTGATCGCTCTATATTGTTGTCTGCTAGTCTCCACAGGTTATCGGGTCAGGATTGGATAACTGCAGTGTGCAGTACGTCAAGCCGAATGGATCAGTGTTAACCGACACCAACCCTTCGCTGTTTTTTGGACAGAAAACCAAGGAATCAACAAATAAACTAATAAACGTAAACGATCTTTCCTCATAACAGTGCATTTGTGGATTAGCATATGACACGGAGCCACCAGGTGTCCCGGAAAAACTGCTTAAACCAGTGGCAGTCATGCAGACTCGGATATACACTGGTTTATCCACTACAATATTTTCAACCATAAAGCAAGCTTTTGTATTGGGTTGACGTTTCTGCTACCAGAGGAGTAATAACAGAAAATTGTTTTCCCGCGATGGGGTCAATTGACGTTTTCTAAGTGGGGTGAATTTGCTGGGAGACCATATGAGAAAAAAACGAAACTGAATTTTTAAGGTCAGCGTTGGCTGTACTACTTCTATTTGTGTACATCTGCCGACTGTACTTCTCAATAATTCTCTCTTGTTCTCATAGTTGTGCCAAAATGTATAGGTTGCCTGAGCACTTTTGTATGCAAGGCGACGCTTTTAAAATACACGAAAAATCTTTTAGTGAAATTCCGAGTGTGTCACACAACCTCTTCTATGAAGATATCAACTATATTTATTTTTTGTCCTCTCGAAAAGTAGTCTGCTTCCACACCTGCCTATGGGTGCTCTGTTGCTCCGTGTGCTGTCCACTTCTGGTACAAACCGGCAAGCATTGATGACAAATCTGCACTGTTTACAGTTACCAGACTCAATTTTTCAGTCTAGTCCTGCGTTTTGGTGACGTTTTCATAAAACTACGGCGGTTCCCGTTGGGTCTGGTGTTCACCAAACAACATGCCTGAAGCCAATCCTTAATTTGATTTAACCTGTTACCGTTCTTACTCGGGCTCTCATTTACCACGAGTACTTATCTTTTTTTTTCTTTTCAGGTCTTGTGGTTTTGTCGCGTGCACTCCCTCATCACAGATTTGATTGTCCAAATGCCTACCCGGGTAAAGGAAATTCGATTGCACGATGAGGATGTGCTGCGTCGAGCAGGTTTCGATCCATCCTCGACCGGATCCGGGTTCGCTAACTTTTTGCTTTTGATATCGGACTTGTATAATCAACCGGGATCTCGTCTGCATGCCCGCCTTGCTCTTGAGTACTGGTGGCCGTCCGGTGAATTGACCGGGATGGGCATGACTACGAGCTGTGGTGGTGGTGGTGGTACCTTGGTTGGATTAAAGGGGGCAGAGTTTTTATCTGGTTTTCGAGGCTTGCCTGCTCGCTCACCATCCAAAGCGGCCGCTTTACAAGGCCGCAACAATGAAACAGAAAATATTCGTCAGGTATTCATCCGCATGCTTTGGATTTTTTTCATATTCTTGGCGACCAAACACTTATTTTTTCAATCCTATCCTCGTTTTTTCCAATATAAGAGCCTAATGCGACTGATAATCTGTTTTGGAATGGGCTGTAGTTTCGCATCAGATATGTAGCTATTAGAGTCAGTTTATATACATTTCCAGTAACTAAAGCCCAAAGGAGATCAGCATTTTTTGCAATTCGCGTAGGAGTGCGCAAAATTTCAATCGTAATTTGCCTACCGATGAACTTTTAATCTAATGCAGTCGTCTTCAGACAGGCCTCCACATGTTCCTGTGATTCTGATTTCCTTAAAAGACATAGAGCTGCTGGACCGCAGAAGCTGTTGCCGTTCTTTTTCAAACATGCTGGTGATTTTTTAGCATTGGAGATAACGAAACTCCTGAGGTCGATTCGGAAGAAACAATCATCTATGGATTTATGTGAACTGGTGAATAAATCGATTTGCTAGGAAAGCGCTGTGAAAATCACAAATTTTGTCTGGTGAGCATTGAGTCCCAGCTACTCCGGGGCATCACCATCACCATTCAGCGTTAAACAGCAAGTCAAGCCTCACTGACCGCTGCCTTTTCCCCAGCGTGACACGTTTCTATAAAAAGAGTGAATATCCAACGGAAACAGGGAGTGGACCTACACAAGCGGGAAAAGATAAGATGCTGCTGCAGCGAACACACGAAACACAGTCTAACTGTACAAACGCACGCGTTTTCAGTCAATCTGATTCGATAGAAAATGACATTACGATCGCCACTGTTCGCGGTTCACTGCCATATCCTTCAGTGTCTCCAGCCTGTTAGTTGACGAGTCTTTTGGACCCCAATCAGGAATACTTGGAATGCTCACTTCACTTACGTTCGCTGTACATTTTCTCATTCCACGTTACCACGTCATCTGTTGACCTCCACATGGCTCCTTCCACTCCGTGGGAGGAATCTGAAATGGGACACGATATGCTAGACGAGTGTTCGTCGTACGCAACACGTGACCCAACCAGCGTAGTCTACTAAGTTTCATACGCTGAAACAAGGTGTTCTCAAAATTGGCACCTATTACTAGATTCCTGACCTCCACATTGCTCACTCGGTCACTCCATCTAAACCTAATGAAACCGTGTAGACATCGGTGATCGAAAATCTCCAAGTTTCGAACATCTCCGGTACGCATACTCCACGTCTCGCAACCGTACAACAGAACTGAGCGCACTACGGTACAGTACACACAACCTTGCAACTTGGGTCAAATATCAGGCCGACATCACAGATGCTTCGGTCCAGCGTAAGCCGCTCGAACATTCGATATACGCGTGTTTACCTCTACTGCCGAGCCACCATCCTTCGACAAGCAGCTACGAAGGTAAGTGAAACGGTCAACAATCGTTAATTCCTCTCCATCCAGTACCAAGTTCGGTACTACTGTCCTCCAGTCCTATAACAGCACTTCACACTTCCAAGGTGCAAACCACATGGCGAACCGAGCTACATACCTCGAGTCTATCCAGTGCCCGTTGTGCGTGGACTGCGGACTCGAACAGGCACACGAAGTCGTCTGCGTAATCTAGGTCACATAACATCCTTTCATTTCCCAATTCAACTCCTACATCCTCGAGACCTCCTAAAGCATCTTCCATCACCTCGTCCATGACGAAGTTGAACAGGAATGGAGAGATGGGACACCCTTGTCGAACGCCACTAGTCGTTTCGAGTGAACTCGATAGTTCACCGTCTACCGTCATGCGACCATAGGTGTGCGACTACCATGCCCGCAACAGGTTCACAAACTTCGTTGGCATACCGTTTCGGTGGAGAGCACTGAGTAGTGCTGGGCGGTCCACGGAGTCGAAACACCCTTCAAGCCGAGAAAGACTACGATCGTAGGGCGGCGGTGCGTGTGGTGCGTTTCGATTACCTATCGGTGAGTGAATATCCGGTCGATGCAACCTCGATTTGGCCGAATCCCGGCCTGTTGTTCGCGGATATTACTCTCGCAAATCGGTGTCAAACGGCGCAACACTATCGGAGCTAAAACCTTAGTAACTATCGGAATTAAACTAATCCCACGATGATTGCTACAGTCACTGTGCGTTCTTCTTGAAGATGGGTACAACCAGTGACTCGCCCCACGACAACCTAATACGCTCATCCTTCCAAGTATCATAAAGCAAGGAGGTGACTGATTGCACCGGCGAATTCCCGCGCAGTTTGAAGAGAACTTTTAGAAGATTGTCGGGACCGGCTGCTTTTTCCCTCTTCAGATGCGGAATATTGGACTACCATTTGACTTTCGTCGGAACATCAATTGATACCTCCCTAGCATTCGTAGCTACAGACGTCAGCTTAAATACATTAGCGTGCGACCAGATAATCTACTCGTGGGTATTGTTCTACGATGGTTTTCGGTGATTTGGAAGTGTGTGCTCGCTGGAATCAACTTAGTTTCCGACACGATGGATTTTCTGTTGATCACACTTTGTGTAGAGGACAGGTTTTAGAACCATGCTTATTCTGTAGTTCGGTGGTGTGTTTTCGTTGATCTGAAATTACCGTATGAATCGATCGATCATGAATATTTGTAATGCCACTTGCCTTTAGAGGATTTGACAGAAAAATTCATTCCGATTTTCGAACTTCGGAAGCCGAGCCCGTGCTTACGACGATCTTTCACTCGAATTAATGGGAGAAATTGGTGTTCGTCTGGGGTGCCCTTTTCTTTTCAACTTTTTAACTTGGGCGACCGTGGAAGCGGTCCTTTTCCCGTGCGAAGATGATGTCTTTGAAGTTTACGCAGACAGGAAACCATCTGCTTCATGTTGTGCCTCTGAATGATGGCCCAGTTAAGTAGTTCTTCACCGTCCGAACGGTAGTGTTCGTATATTCTGGATGTGTTGTGCACCGTCAGTGTGAAACGTTACAACTCTCTCTTTCCCTATATATATATATATATATATATATATATATATATATATAAGCAGGTAGTATCTGGATGCGTGAACAAAATTTGCCCGGGAGCACACGACCGGTTTCGCGGCTATTGTCGCTCGTCACGTATGCGTACCCGATGCTCTCTTGCTCAAACATCCACATACTTGTACACTCCGAATTGATATTTCTCACCAGAATCGAGTCTGTAGCATCCGGAGTGTGGATCACAGTTGTGGTTTTTCTGTGGAATCTTCGATGAAGAGCTTCCATGCACACTCCTGATGCTACAGATCCGATTCTGGTGAGAAATATATATATATATATATATATATATATATATATATATATATATATATATAATACAGTGTTTTGTTAACATTTATGGTGCCAAAACAGTGACATGTAAATAAAACTTTACAGAAAGAGATAAGTAAGGGAGAGGAAGTAATAAACCACAACGAAACAGATTATTCTGAAGGGGAACTAGTTCTGCAGACAGGTCATTCGCTTCAGTGGCTTCGGTTCTGAGTTATATCTCTTGGCGTCTCCTACCATCAAAAATCCTCATCTCTTTGGCCTCATCTAGAAAGTCGGTGAGCACCAACCGAGGCTAGCTTCCTCGTACCTCTACACCAGGTCGTTACCTGGCCGTCTCGTCGCTTGCCTAGTACATTCAAAAGAGCGCGAAGTGGTGGACGATGAAAGGCATACGCATTGCGTGTCCAAGCTAACAAAGAACACGGGGAACGATTATTCCAGTCACTAGAGGATTGTCTGCACCCAACACACGACGACGCACCTCGTCATTGCTCACCCAATGTTCCCACCACAATCGGTCAATGCTTCGGAGAATTCGGTGGTCGGATCAGAAAGTCGCCGAGCATCGTCAACGCGCATGGCAGGGCTAGATTTGTTCTGGGCCGAACCGAATCTTCTTGGAAGAGAGGAGTTTTGTTACTTGAGCAGTTAGATCTCGCCTACTGGTCGTGTATCGGATAGAGTGTCCTTGCATATACGGGGACTCGGTTGGCCTTTGTGAACGTGACATCGGCGGCCTCTGTACGACATCCACTTGCCGATCAAATATCGGGTTTTCACTGCAGGGCTAAGATCAATCGTGCTATCCAGCTGAGAAGCATCCGTTGGGTGCAGATGTATAATGATTACCTTTATATGGTTACGGATG
This sequence comes from Fasciolopsis buskii, assembly GCA_008360955.1. Taxonomy (NCBI): domain Eukaryota; kingdom Metazoa; phylum Platyhelminthes; class Trematoda; order Plagiorchiida; family Fasciolidae; genus Fasciolopsis; species Fasciolopsis buskii. The sequence continues at coordinate 55,288 of LUCM01003510.1, read as the reverse complement.
TCTTCATGTTATTCGTATAGTAGACGGTAATTCGCTATCTGCCTGCTCATGGCCACATCTGAAGTATGGAGACGTTGCTCTGCACCGCTCTAAGTTTCAGACCCATGTTTGCCGGTCCCTCTCCATACGACTATTATGCATGCCTTTTCCAAATACACTCATGCATTTGATAAAATAGTATTGCAGGATAATTGGCGATGTTGAGTTTCTGGTTTGCTTATTGGGCTGTAGAACAAGCGGTCGAACAGACACTGAATTTGAATAGAATAACGCAGGTCGATTCCGTCGACAGACGCTGTTCTCCGAGACAAGTAATGGTTGGGATGTGTGAAACTGGTCGGTCCAAGACTTGTTTGAGGAGCATGAATTACTTTAACCAGTCATTTTTCCCCGGTCGGTCGAGTTAGATTATCAGGTTGCGATCCACAAGATCCACCATCGCGACGGTTGGCGAATAGGCGATGCGGCCCAGTGCCGCAGTTCTTGGCATCCCTGCATTCGTAATATTTCCACTCCGTGTAATCCTTTTGTGTTGTGTCTTTTTGATTTTTCTTACGGTATAGTTTTGTTGTCTGAGGAAGCGATGAAAACCCTTACACTTTCGTGTGAAGTAGGTGATTTTACAAACTAGAGTGAACTGATCACGCTGCTGTTTCATTCTATAGGCCTCCTTGTTCCGCTTTATTCGCTCCGCTGGGGACATGGTCACCACACCCTGCCTATTCTTACCCTATATACAAATGCTTTACGGACTAGTGGGATGTCGCAGCGCAGCTGGTCTTTGCTTCAGTCTACTCAAGGCAAATGTAAACAATCCAGGTCAGTGTTATCTGGGCTTGCTGTTAACGGCTGTTAAGTGCTATTTGCAATGGACGTCTTTTACTAAACACCCTACGAACCTTTTTGAGAATATTGTTTGTGTTACGTTTCATAAATCTGTAGGTTAATCCCGGTTGGTTTGTGATCTTTGTCGTAGAGATTTTCATCCCTAAACTTGAGATGATTGTCATGTTTTTTGAAATTACTGATCGTTGTGCACTTCGTTTTGACTGGTGTTCGTATTTACCTGATCCAGTTTTTTAGTTTAGTGATTTGTTACTCTAATGACCATCCAGGTGCATTGTGAGTGCTGTGCTTCAAAACAGCAATGTTGAAGAAATATCAGTGTGCAATAATGTATTGCAGCAGTTGCTTCAGATAGGATTTCTCAATCGCGGCAGCCGAAAAATTGCTTTGCATTATCCATCCATTTTCGAGTACCAGCACAATTGAGTCGTGGACCCCCATTGTTGAATGCACAATTCCTGAGCATATCGCATAAACAGGATTTTTATTAACCTTCATGAGTCCTTCACGATGTTGTTTCAAATCTTTTTTTGTTATCTCCCTATGGTATTATGCGAAGAAGAGTTTCGTTGTCGTCGGAGTATGGCCCTTATTCATACTGTAGACGGGAATTATCGTTTTCTCCCTTTTCAAAGGCCGTGGCGCTTCCTTGACTTCATGGGACCACTTTTTTGGCAGCTTCCGACAATATTTAGAGCATATGAGACAACCTGTCTCACAGACTGCGCCTAACCCTGCTTGCCGTACTGGGAATCCAGCCGCGGTCAATCAACTATACCCGCATTTGTATCGGAACTCCATTCAAGCGCAACCCGGCGCAGGTTTGCCGTCCAATGTGTCGATGGACTCACAATCATTCTCCGGCTTCAATGCTCCCGGTACCTCGGTGGGCAGTCATGCGTCCCCTTTATTGCCCCGAGCTATCCAACCGGAAGAGCAGCAAGGTCTGCAAGCTGTATTACGCCTCATTTCTAGGATTGCTAGAATGGTAAGCCTAAGTAGTCACTTCAACAGCTGAATGTTTTTGTACTATTGGATCGTGTTCATCGTCACGATTTATGGTGTAACTAATCTATCGGCTTCTTCTTTTAGGCGTAACTCAGAGTAAACATCCAATTGTCTCACTTCTTTTTGCTCAATCCTAGGATCCAGTAGCTCGTTCAGTGTTCGCAAGCACCGCACATTGGCAAGCCATACCCACATGTATAGGTCTCCTGAGTTGTCCTATCCCATTGGGCCTGAAGGCTGACTTATTGCATTTACTGACTGCCCTATCAAGGAATTCCACGATCGGGGCATTAATTTGGCGGCACATAACTGTGTCCGAGGTGAGTCAAATAAATGATTTTCGGGGTTTCAAATCTCTTGACAAATTGCGAAGTATACTTGTTAGCACGGATGAAACTCCTGATATTTTACTTTATTGCGAATCGAAAACTGTTTTATCTGGATGGAGAGGGATTACGTAAAAACCATAGGGGAACGAAATCGGAGCCTTATTCACCATTCCCTGCGATGGATTCACGGCGATGACTAAATTTGGCGACATTGGTACCCAACCACACTAAGGTTGTACTTCGAGGAACTATATAATCGCGAAACGAGGGGATGGAGATGGCACGGCAATCCCACATCCGAAAATAGATGTTTCGAAACAATCAGTGGACTTGTCGGCTACTGAAGTTTTCCACTTTGAAAAAAATTACGCAGTGAAGTTTTTCATGAGGGGAGGGAACAACGGAAGAGGCCCTACAACAAAACCAAGAGACAAAATCAAAATAATAATCATGTGAAACCAGTGGTGCATTCACTTTACTATCAGCATGCCGCTCAAAATTTGATCTAAATTCTTGATGATCGCTACTGTGAAATTAAAGTTCCATCCAATGGGAGACTGTATTCTTCATAAAAGCACTTTTTCTAGACCCCTAAATGAATGTCAGGAAGATCCCATGATTCACTTTTTTGGTGATAGTTGAGATATTTTCGCTAAGTAGTCATGTTGGTGTGTTCGTTGGTTAAAGTGGAATTGCATCTTTAGCAGTTGATGAGACATACCGAAGAAGAGCAAAAGTTTTTGAAGGTATAGAACATTTGCGAATATCTGCATTTACGGAACCTGGTCTGAACGTTGATGAAATCCGATTTCCACTAAAGCTGTAACGAATAGTACCGGATAATAGGACGTCGCTGGAAAATCACCGTATTGGTTGTCGTTAAAAATCTGCTTCATATCCAGCGGAATGAAGTTCGTTTTCTTCGTATGATTGAGCTTTGGTGATCTTGAATTTGAGGTCGGTATCATAATTACCGATATCAAAATCCTTAGTTAATCAGTCATCAGTCTGTCAGAACGAGACTGCATCTTGACACGGTGTGATGGCTTGCGCGCCTCCATGATCCAACGAGCTATACAGGATGGCTTATCTCAAGCCAAAGATCCAATCATGCCTGGAAGGTCAATGGATAGAGGCCTGACGAAGTAGTCTCCTGGTCCTCCAAGTTGGGGGTTGATCTGAGTTAGCAGCTCAGTCGGAAAAACGATTGGAAGACTAATTGATCCAAGTAGATGGGCTTCCACTTAGCTGTACCCCACTGCCTTGCAGTCAGGTTCTTGTTAGAATCAAAGGCTTTGGTTGAGGACTCTAATCGTTCTGCTTAGCGGCTGGACTCCCTAGCGGTACCTGTCCATCAATCCCCACGATTTACACCTACAAATAATTCTTTACGATTAGGATCCGGGGCAGTTGGAAATTTGGATTCCTAGAAATTTTGGAATGGGGCACTTCAGGAAAATATGGCGTTACTTAAGTCCGTTGATTGTTAATTCTGGGGATAGAAGAACTCCGAAGGGGCTAGAGGAAAGTTATAGTTTGACTTGCGTTGTATTTTAAGGTGTCATGTATTTTTTGCCCTCAACAGTACTTCTGGTGAGTTGAATAATCAACTTGGAATTTCCTGTATATTCCTTTTCATATGCTGATTAATGTCTTAGCCCGCAAAACAAATTAGGCTGAGTAAAAGTTAATTTGCTTAATCTTTTAAAAAATATACATGAGACAGAATAAAACATAAAGGGTGAAGTTTTCTACGTTTTTTATTTCAATTTCAGCTGTTCCCCGTGTCGCTGCAACGAAGTGCACAACAACCGCATGCCCCTTGTGGTCTAAATGTACGTTCTAACTGTTTGTTGTTTGATTACATGCTATGAGCACGAGTATAGTGAAGGGAGCATGCCCTGTGTCCGCTATGTCCACTACAACGGGGGAGTGGAAAGGGGATTGACAACCGTGATCCAGATAGTTGGAGTGGAATGGAACCACATTAGATCAGATGTGGTAACAAGCAGGTTTGACTTTAAGAAGCAGAAACGTTTCTGTGGCTGATACACAGTTCTTGACACCTGTGTTGTTTAAAGGTCGATTCAAAAAACTCATTGGGACTTGAAATTGTGCGATGAAATGGCAAAGCTGTCGATTTCACTTATGAACCAAATGTCTGTGGACTCATTTGTGTTAAAGTACCAACCGGGGCACACCAATCAGTGGCTATCTCCCGCATTTTCTTAGCCGCAGAATGCATGAATGTGGATCACGGTGTAAAGTTTGGTCCTTTACGTCTGAAGATCATGTGTGTCTATTTTTTCACGAAATTAGAAAACCACATTCGTTCTCGTTCTTACGCCGTCTCTACATGCTCGCACACTACACCCTCACTAATATTTGCGGACTAGACTGTCACGTTGATTCTGTTCCTTAATTTCTCTGGTATTTTCTTTTTGACCTGATCCTGATCGAATCCCATGTCTTCTTGTCAAACGCTAATAACTTCCAGTTCTCCCCACAGTACTCGCAAAGTAGGTGTCTGTTTCTGCCCACCAGTCAGTTGCCAGCAGTCATGTACTAAGTATTGACGTTTCCAGTGGCGAACATTACATATATATATATATATAAGTGAAAATATCTGCACCTCAGGTTGCATATTTTAGAGTTAAGAAGGGGTGAACTGAGTTAATACGTTTATCGTGACGTTTCGATCCAAACTAGGACTCGTCAAACTTGAATTCAAGATCGAAAGCGACAGGTACAACATCTGATTGATAGTTAATTAATCCGAAACTGGGGCATTATGACCGTCGTTTTTTAACATGTACTTGATGCATGAGTGTAGACGTAGAGTATGCGTGTGGGCGATGTTCGTCGGTTGGAGGTTTTTCGACAACCGATGTTTACGTACTATGGCTAGGATTGGATGGAGTGACCGAGTGAGCAATGTGGAGGTCAGGAATCTAGTAATAGGTGCCAATTTTGAGAACACCTTGTTTCAGCGTATGAAACTTAGTAGACTACGCTGGTTGGGTCACGTGTTGCGTACGACGAACACTCGTCTAGCATATCGTGTCCCATTTCAGATTCCTCCCACGGAGTGGAAGGAGCCATGTGGAGGTCAACAGATGACGTGGTAACGTGGAATGAGAAAATGTACAGCGAACGTAAGTGAAGTGAGCATTCCAAGTATTCCTGATTGGGGTCCAAAAGACTCGTCAACTAACAGGCTGGAGACACTGAAGGATATGGCAGTGAACCGCGAACAGTGGCGATCGTAATGTCATTTTCTATCGAATCAGATTGACTGAAAACGCGTGCGTTTGTACAGTTAGACTGTGTTTCGTGTGTTCGCTGCAGCAGCATCTTATCTTTTCCCGCTTGTGTAGGTCCACTCCCTGTTTCCGTTGGATATTCACTCTTTTTATTGAAATATGTAACCCTAGGGAAAAGGCAGCGGTCAGTGAGGCTTGACTTGCTCTTTAGCGCTGATGATGATGATGATGATGATGATGAGTGTAGAAATCGGAGAGTGCCCCATTACCAGGATTCACTGGACTGCGATGGGACCTGGGAACCGTAACCCTGAAACTTTTAGTGCTGTTGAATCACATATGGTCCCGGTGGATCACTTGTGGTAACCAGCATGGAGTCAGCATCAAGGTGACAGGCGAATGTTGGATTCGAATTTCTGGCTCTTTTGTAGTGGCAGCCGTCTAATCCACGTAGTCGGTTCCCGCTACTCGTTCTTTCCTGTCGGAACTTGTTTGTCTGTTTTGCACATCTTTGTTATCTTAAAGCAATAATGTGAAAGTGATATAATGTTGATAACACAGCGTTGTCGGTAGATGTAGTGCGCCAACGTTTCGACTATTGTGGGTAGTCTTTCTTAAGGCAAGTTTTTTTGATTTTAAAACTTGCCTTGAGAAAGACTAGCCACGTTAGTGAAGACCTCAAAATATGCTTAGCGTCATTGTAGGTTTTTCACTTAAACCTATCAAAAATGCCTTCGTCTTACTGCGCTAATGATTTTTTGTTGACAATAAACCGTTATCTTACAGTGCTGATATACAACTTGGTGTTTAAAATCGTGGAAGCGCTGTACCAATTGCAAAGTTTTTTATTTAACCTGTCTGAAATAATCGTCTGCATGTGTGCGCCTTGCTTATGACTCGTGGTGTATCCCATAACTGGGAAGCTTGTTCCAATGCTTTACCCACGGTGATGCTTTTGTTGCTTCATTCAACGAGGATTACTTGATGTAGCGATCCATCGTTACTGTCTTTTGATCGCGCATCAATTGTTACTCTTATGGTAATCGTTTCTAATGATGAACGTCCTTTCTGTACAGAGCCTAAGTAAGATGATGTTTCTTTGCAGCGTAGCTCATCTGCTTAATGTTTCTGAGCAATTGTTTGACCATGAAATGATTCATCAAACATGACCTACTCATCCGTCTACTTTTCATTTACTCTGTCAGACCGAAATGGACGAAGTAGAGCCACGAGTTGAAGAGTATTCGGTTACGAGAGCTTTCCTCGCGTTAATCACTGTCCTAATACCACAGTTTACCGAGATCACGGGTAATGGTGCTGTCGGCGGTTCAGTAGGACGCCAGCTTGGACCGGATACGAAAGACTCAGCGTTACTAACGTCCGAGGAGAACGCGGTGCTGCAGTCGACCTCACTAATTGCAGTAATTAAGTTCTTGACGAACTCTGTCTTTTTGAAACACAACATGCGTGCTTATCGTGATCCGAACGAGCGGGTGAGTGGTTTAAGTCGGAAATCGATCACGTATAAATGACATCCGCAACGAAAGTTAATAGGTTTTTCCCCCGGCTTTTATATGAAGTCTTTTACCCTGGTCCACTAGGCGATGGAACCAGTACTAATTGCTTGGGGCACTTGACCTAGTTTTGAATAACGTTTCGGTTGTCAAAGAGACGAATTCAGGGCAAGCTACACACTGAGCTTCTCCTAGGCATCGAGATAACTGATAGCCAACAGTGGTCCAATGCTCATGCGACTTGAGGCAGGTGAATTGTGTTATTGCCATAATCCCATTGGTTTAGAAGGAATCAGGTACGAATCGCTGATACTAAATTTACGTGTTCTCCAGGTCCTGTTGTTGCACGAAAAAGACATTCCGCAATTGGCAGGACCAGCTGCAACACCTCCCTAAACTTCGGATGGAACACAGAGTTTCTGTCATAAGTTGTCTTTTAATGTTTGTTCTTAGTTTACTTTGTGTCGTGTCACAACAAGTCACTTTCTTGAATTGCTACATTGTATAAGAGTTGTGTGTTTTACTCCTGATCAACTTGTTAATAGATTCTATTGTGAAAATATTCTAGTTAGCAATTCAAGAAGGCAACGTGCACAGTGTTCATAAAGGCAAACTGTTTTGTCTAGAATATGCGGTTGATAATACTTTTCTAAGCGAAGGTCAAAGCAAGCCGCAAGTTTCTTCCGACCGCCTGAATAATAGCTTTTTGATACCATGGTTTCCTTCTGCTTAATAAATATGTGCGGACGAATGAATTGCCCATGCTGAGAACCAAAACAGAGATTCGTCGAAATTTTATCATCGGCTTTTCAAGTTATTTTTAATTATTTGTAATGGATGTTACTACGAAAAGACTAGCAAGACAGGATTTCACCACTAGACTTCATGCAACAACACATCAGAGTTGGACGTCAAGTACCACGCGGCGGGACAAACGCAAGGTGTCGGCACTAGACGTCGTGGTGCGCAGTGGATACAAAAGCTTCAAATCTTTGCATACTATGTCCACAGTGGCCCCTGATAGTTTACCAGGTCTCACGTTCCGGTTGTAGCCAGATAACAAGCTCGACGGACGAGAGAACTCGTGACTCACACAACAACTGCTGTTGGTTGATACCAACAAGCGCGCGGGGCTCGAAACTAGTCCTCTCACTAACTTGAGTAAGACCGTCAAGACGAACGGCAATGGTTTATTGACCGTAGCCAACAGCCAACAACCAAGTGTGGTGAACCACACTGCCGGCACAGGAGCTCCAGCGTATGTATGCTTCATTAGAAAAGAGTAATATCGGGCCCTTAAAAATCAGACCACTCGAAATAAAATAGAGGATAACAGGAAGGGTGTAGTTTTTAACAAATGAAATCAAGTGTAGTAACTGTCGTATTGTAGTAACTCCACCGTATCTCCAGCACGTTTGTTGTACATAAAGTACCGCGCATATGGGTAAACAGAAATTCCGCCTCTTCATTCATGCGCATATCGCACTACTTTTGGCTACAGTATTTGGACATCACATCGTGGGAGCGCAAGTCGCTATTGGAAATTGGGTTCGGTTCGGAAGTGACCCCCATTCTACCAGTGAGTGTTAGGTAAAGTAAGCGATTTTGGCTAGGTGGACAGCTAAATCGATACCAGAAGTTTTGTTAACTCCGATGGTAACACTTTTCCACCGTCCGCGAAGAAGGATGGAGTCAGGTTGTCTGGTCCATCTGCCTTGTGCCTTTTCCGAAAAGCGCTTCAAACATCAGTTCAGTTCACTTGAGACAACTAGTAACTTTGCACTGACGTGCTCACGTTGTAGTTGCTACTTCACAGCACCGCCTGCTCAAACATAAACAAATAACGAAGGGTAGTACAAACTGACAACAAAACAGTATGTTGATGAACAATACAGAAGAAAAATTTCAAATGCAATAATACCACTGACTCCGGCACTCAGCCATATCGCCTATTGCCTTCAACCGTCTCTTCGGGGGATCTCGTGGACCCCAACCCGGTAATATAACTGGACCTACATGAGCCAGTCCATTTGTTGAGGTTTTCACACTTCTTTCTGTTATGTTGCCGAGTTTGGTTGATCTATGCACACACTGGAGCACAAGACACAAGTACTCGCGGCGCACGATAGCACTGGAGCACAGCCTGTGGTCTAGTAGGACACGAATACACACACAAAGGTTGGGGACACAAAATGTTCCGGCTCGACTCAAAGCCCGTAGTCGCACAACGAAAGGGACAGAACTGCTGCCCCCTTAAACGAGCAGCCACACGGAACAGTAAGCGGCGCGAAATACGAACAGCTAGCCCAGCTCGCTAGCGAAAGAGAGAAGGCCAACACAGAGTACTGCCGTGCGTTTATTGGTGACCCCCCAACACCAGTCAGAATTCCAGTGAGTTCTATCGTTTATATATTTTTGTTGGGTGGCCTTGATCGATGTGTGGACTAGCCAATCACAGAACGGGCTTTTATGAATCTTTTCGCGGACATATAAAAACATTCAACCGCGCAACATTTAAAATAACGTCAATCTCGAAATATTCAGAAAGGGACAGGTTCTTTTGGAAAATTAATAGCAGGAATGAAATCTGCGGCACCAAAAACCCTAGAATGGCCATCGACCATAACATTTTCCCATATTGTCGACAGGCCATGCCGAAACATCTTCCAACGATTACCTACCTCGAACAACAGCGTTCAACGAATCAGTCACTCCGTGGGGACGTGCAAAACATGTCCCAACCACCTCAATCTATTCTGATTTAGCGCCTGTTTCAAAGACAACCCTAGGATCCAGTAACTTGCACCTAACTTCTGACACACAATTCCCCCACCACATTCTATTCGTACTACGAAGACAACGGTATTCAAGCACCGAAAGTCTTCACATATCTTCGACTCCCAAGGGCCATGCTTTGGGACCGTAGAGCAATGACGATTTCACTGCTGCCGTGCATGCTGGACCTTTGATAGATAACCGAATATCACGCCGACGGCACAAATGCCAGATACCAATCGGGCCTTCACCGTGCAACTAGTTTTTGCAAAATAAATCTCAATGTGCAACGCTCAGCAAATAGAATCATAGACATTGGCGGAATTATGTTTGTCAGTCATACATTCTTTGTTTGGAGGATTGTGGGTTTCCCCGGATGATTAAGTGCCAGAAATGCTAGTATTTCCATTCGAAATTTCCTAACTTTAGATTCTTATACACAGTTTTGATCCTTTGCCCATCGTTTTTTTCCGCGCTCTCTGCAGGCAATGTTGTAAGATGATAATCTAGACCAGTGCGCGCAACTAGAATGCTAATCTTTATGAGTACTGTTCAAAACTTTAACATATAGATTAAGGATTAAAGCGATGAACATGTGCAATGGTGATTCCTCTCATTTCGAGCGATATACATATCACTCCCAGTTACTCCCATTGTTTCGGTTGCCTAGTGGGATATCGCTGCTGCCTGCCTGGTTCTTTTTGACGGCTGTGTCGAACGATTTCTCACTCGTCTGGATTCCGCCGCAACCCTTGTTCTCAACGCCGCGTCCGGCTCGAAAGCCACTTCTAACCTTCCGCTTCCGGATACACAAGATCCCATATCACGGTTTGACGACGCAACCCATTCATTTGATTGGGCTTCTACGTTACTAGTCGGTGTGAGCGAAATTGAAGCCGAACCACTGGGAACACAGTCTTCCCTTCGACCCCAGGCGCATTCGTCACCTTCGTCCATGAGCGCATTGTTGAGTCAATTGCGTCTGCCTTCTGGTTGGCCGTACAGTGATCCTGGTTTCTATTTGGCCACCCAGTTACTTTCGGATTCTGCAGTGTTTCGTACGGTAGGTGAAAGGTAATATATACTGTTATGAAGATATTTCGAAAGTGAAGTGTCATTTGATTAACTGCAAGCCTTTGGTCGGTCGTCGCATTTTGCCACCCTTACTCAACTTTGTTCCATCATTTCCTACTCATGGATGATATTTATAAACTTTGCACATCACCTCTCATCTTAGCGTCACTTTCACCATCTTAGACTTCTGTTCTTCCCAAAGTTAGCTAGAAATTCGGCCAAACGAACTAGGCGCTTTCATGTGGGATCGTTCCTGTCAAGCAGAAGTTGAAATGCATGAAGACCTAGGGTAGGGTTACACATTTTCATGCCGTTACACTGCCTTAACAAATGTGGATGATTATCGACCGTAGGGACCATAAATGGCGGTCACTTTTAATGTCGTATTAGGCGTTAATTTGCATAAGTACCGCTTTGAATTTGCTGAAAACTCCGGCAGTTGATTAAAGAAGGACTATGTGATCATGGATATTTCATCCTGTGGAAGTAACAACTAAACCAAAGCTTAAACGGACGGGATTTGAAAAAAAATCTGCTGTTATATCTGACTGCTCCTATTTCATCTCTTTACCAAACTGCACGGCATTCGTCTTATACCAACGAGCTTCTTTTCGGATGACATTCATATTTCAGAATGCCGAATTTCGGGGCCTCAACCAGAATATTCGATTCGTGTTTTGTCACTCCACATAACCTCAGTCCCGGTAGATGATATCGCTCCACGTGCCTTTCATTTTGTCTCTGTCTAGTGCACGTTGCACGCGTTTCGAATATACTAAACCTGGGGAGCGCACACCGGAGGGATTCAACTTACTTTTCCACCTTCAAAGTATGGAATGTGGTCGATGATTCTTCGTTTGATACATGGTGCGGAGGGACTAAAGGTTGTCGACTACCACACTGACCTCGAGGGTTGTGTCATAGACGATAGCAGCACCGTAATATACTTGACTACGCATATATCCAAGGCTTGAGCAGTGTACGCTTTTGTGAAGCACATGCGGTGCCTGCCTGATATTTTGCTGAATTTAAAAAATTTTATGTTTTGTGTAGCGGCGGGAGAAGTTCCGTCGGATGATATAGTTTGAGTCCCAAAAATATTATTCACTTCAAGGTTCCCGATCATGGACTTTTTACCTATTATCCTTGAGATTGGATGGAATGACTGCGTGACTAATGCCAAGGTTTGAAATCGAGTATTGAGTAAGAATTCAGGAAACATTCTGTCGAAGTGTATCCACAATGTGTTCAGCTTAGTGGGGTTCGTTGATTGGGTCACGTGTTGCGAATGGGAAACGCGCCTGTCATGGTGTGTCCTGTTTTCCGTTGAACCGTCGGAGTGGAGAGAACCACTTGGAGGTCAGCGGATGACTTGGGATCGGGGAATGAGGAACTACACAGCGAACTTAAATGAAATAGATTCCCCAAATCTTCGTATTTGGATTCCAAAACGCCGTGCACCAGTTTGCTTTGGTCACTTGAGGATGTGGGAGCGAACCGTGGACAGTGGGGATCGTGTTATTGTTTTCAAGTGAGACAGATTGTTTGAGAAGTTGCTGGTTTGTACAGTTAGGCTCTGTTTGGTGTGTTTGCTATCAAGGCATTATTTTCTTTTCACACTCTTGCCCGTTTACTTGTTGTTCACTGTGTATATTCCTTCTTTTGCTTTGTGATATGTAACATGCTGAGAAAGACAAGCGTCACTAGGACTGGCGTTTTTGTTTGGCGCCGTACGGTGATGATGGCGATGTCTTCGTTCCGTCTGATTATGGCGAACCCTCATCATTTTCATCTCCTGGTCAAATCACTGCTGATGTCCTTTAGCTTGCGTGCGCATCGGCTTAGGCCAAACGTAAGGGTTGGATTAAATGTTTAAGTTCAAATTAGCATTTTTTCCCCTTTCAATTCCATTCTGTTGTTGCTGCATATGGCGCTGCATTATGTTGGGTCAAAGGTGAGAACGGACGTTGGGGTTGTGGTGCAAAGTTGTCTCACAAGGATGGAAAATGAACATCCTAGTTTGAGTAATCATGGAGATACTGTAGAATTACATTGTCTGCTAGTTAAACTATCAAACTCCCATTGGGGCCACTTTTCCCTTATGTCATCTGTTGATGTAATCAGTTGATCAGAAATACGGAGTATTCTTTAGAATATTTCTAGTTGTCCTAACTTTCAGCTCGTAGCGCAATCACGTGCGCTCGTGTGTCACTGTCTTAGAGCATTCTGTCTCGTCTTCCAGACCTGTCCTTACTCAATTTCCAGTCATTATAAATAATGCATTCAGTACTTCGGTAAGCCCCATGTGTGCATTTCTTTCATTCGTTCCAGCTAACTGGGTTGCTGGAGGTGGGTCTTCATCGAATGTTAGAGTTTCCGCTTCCAGATGGTCCCCCAGTGGGTATGGTATACGCTACTTGGGCTGGGCTGATGCTGATCCGTCGTCTGTTGGCCCAAGAGGAAATGCTGCACACTTTTGTCCGCAGGACCACCGTGAACCCACCGTAAGCGTATTTGTTCCTGGTATGCCGCTGTAACGTTTAAATTGTCACCCGATTGTCTTGTCATCGAGCTGGAGTCATTGAGGTAGTATTCGATTATCAAGTGCAGTGTAGCCGCCATTTTTAGAGTTGTATTTCCGTCATGTAAACTCCCGTTGGTTTCTAACACCACAACCAGATCTTCTACTTGTCTTCTCATTGACCGTTTTCAGATTCTCGGCACTACGAGCGAACACACACTCACTTACTTTGCCGGCTCCGTCGAGTCTGTATTTGACCGTTTTACCAACTTGTCTATCCCGACTACTCTTGTCCATCAACGCTCGCACCGGAAGAGCTGATTTACTCTCCACCTTGTTACGGTAAGTCCGGGATATTTTACCCCTCCTGTGCTGGCTTGCATGGAGGATTTTTTGAAGGCTGGGGACCGGGGCTCAGAATCCATGGAGTTTTCATTTTGATTGTTTCGAGATTGAAAATTGCGTAGTGCAACACAGCCGCTAGACTTTTTTCATTATACTGTTTTCTACAGTTTGATACAGCTGTAGTCCTCGCTTGTGTTGACCGTACTTTAATGCCGGTTGCGGTCATTGTGCAGTAAGTCACGTTTTAGACGATTCCCTACCAAACTTACGTGGTTAACACTGTTGCAGGTGACTCACTTACTTTAATAGTCTGAGCACTCCGCTAGATCTGTTTATCAATTGCATTACACGGTCAGTTTCTCGTGTTGTTTTCGTCCCGCTGTTTGTATTTGTATTTAGGCTTTATCAACCCCTCCGTTGTAACTTTGCTAAGTAGAACTCAAAAATGGGCTCATCGTAGGAAATATATAAAGAATGATTAATGAAAGTGATAATAATAGTATTATAGCACTCTCAAGATATTTATATTTGGCCAAATCATACAATAAATCATTTGAAGAACTCGGTGAGCAAATGGGGATGGATTGTGTTAATGCAAATTGAACATCGCACGATAAATTAGATTTGGTTTGATTGTGGCAAATTATAACTGAATTTAGCCGTCTTCCACAATATATTTGGGATTTTAAAATGTGTCACGGAGCATTTTTGGCTCCACAGGATGCGGTTCCATGGATGCCGGGTCAGAGGACGTTCTGTTATGCAGCGACAATATGGACGATTTTATCATCGCAAAAGGCTTTATAGGATGCCCTTTTGTATGAACTTTATGGTAGCTGTTATTTTGGTTAAGTGGAGTGAAAGAAAAATGTTTTCATTAACATTAAAAATCAAAGATGTTTCACGCATAGTGTCACAAATGCGATTTTGGTATAGATGCAGAATTTACTGAGTACAGAACATCCATGGAAGGAATGTTCATGAATGCAACTGATTGTGTTCCGCTCCGTTGGCATCCAACTCTCCTTGAAAAGTATAAATATGGCATCGAATAGGGAGCATTTCTTCGAATTCATTGTCGCTGACAGGTGGGTTATTCCGTATGCCAGTGAGATTGATCCTTAATTGTGGTCTGTGTTTCATCAAATGAACGTGCACTCGAACGCGCTGACAATATAAGGAGTGACGGTCAATTATATATATATATATATATATATATATATATATATATATATATATGTGTCGATCTCGCACAGACATCCTTCCAAGGGGAAACAATAAGGGGGCAAAACTATATAAAAACCAAGGAATGGAGACGCCGGTAGTTTTTTTTTGCCGCTTTTGTCACTTCCAGAATTTTGTTGTTTTGAGTCCCACTTACATTTGTGTAATGTTTGCGATTTCTATCCAGACAAACTGATAATCACAACTCGATATTTGTATTAAATACAAGTGTCAGTCTTTTGTCAATAATATCTCACTTTGTAAAAGCTTTACCACAATTTTATGTTCATTTTGTCTTTGAAGGTTTGGTGCATTTGCTGAGGAATTGCCGGACCATTGTGTTCACGTGATGGGTATCCTTCGGTCATTGGTCACACGAATTCGTCCCCACTCTGATCTGCTCGCTGTCCTCACCGCAGACGAAGTAATTTTAACTTTGCTTCTGTTGTCTCTGGACCTATTCTGCGAATGGGAACATCAATTTTAGTCGTTATAATTTATGCATTTGATTCTTTCGGACAAGGCGGATCTATGTTTCATTCCCTCCTTCTGTTCGAGAACCTGATTTCTTCAGCCGTTTCATTCACGGTCTCGTCTGTTTTTCCCATTTTCATTTAGTCAAATCGTCGGGAGTTGTTAAGCATCTTCGCCGGCCTTATCAAATGGACCACTCTGTGTGATGACGAACTCGTCACGGAAGGTGACATTGATGACAATGATGATGCAATACGGGGAGGACCAGCAGTACCTTTCCGGGGTCGCGGTCAGAGACCTACCGATGCAGATTGCTTTGCTTTGTTTACTGATGAGTGGCTTCTTTATGGTTGTGAGCTGACTGATATCGCGCAGTTGACCAGTTTGATGGGGGGATCGAACCAATCTTCCCATCCTGCGGTACAAACTGCACGCATGTGTACCGGACTACCGCGTTACCCAGCCCAGTGGAAATTTCCGACTCACGACTGGGAGCTCTGGGCCGCTTGGCCCACTCTACAGGCTTCAATCCTTGTTCCTGTTGTTCGCTCAGGTTGTGTTCTAAGTCATTTCTACAATCCCGGAAAATTCGATGCATCCTACAATGGAAATTGGCTTTACAGTAAGTCCAGACCCATGCTATTCGTTCTTCAGCTTGACAGTTCACTTTTATTAGCCTCCATGATTCCCACTGTCAACATGAGCTGATCGTGACCCTAGGCGAAATGGCCAAACGTCAAGTATGTTGCTCGCCCTCGTTAGGTTCCACAATTTTTTCGTGGCTTAATGATCACGCTATAGTTCACGTGCTCTTCACCACTGGTCAGCTATAGAACGTGACGCTTATTGAATCGAAATTACATTAATGTGTGCTGTTCGAAACATACTTTGCCTTTTGACCTAAACCCTTGGGGTTTCATATAGGCATCGGCATGACCGACGAAGTTCTGTCATACACACACACGCATGCAGACACATGTGCATGACAAACAATTCAAGAAGTGCACTCACGACGATTGTTCGGTGTGACTAATTCAGCTAAGAACGTCAAAAACGCAGATGAATTCCACGACTCCTGTGGCAGTTAATGCTGATAAATCGCTGGCGGTCAAGCATGCTGCAATACATCATTCTTACGATACCCCTCATCAGCACAGTACTGGCGCTTCAAGCGAACAGCACTTCCGGAATAAGGTAGGTTCTCTTCATTTACGAGTGCTTCGGCCCGTCAGCCACATGCGCATGATGTAAGTGCTCGTCGTAGTTAGTATGGTATATGCGGTTGCTCCTCTTTACTGTGCGAGTTCGTGTTTGACTAATTTTAGTGGCTATCTGCAAGGATGCGTAAATCAATCCCAAAAACAGTTCGTTCTCCTCATTTTAACTTGTTTACTTAATGCTTAATGAATTTCCACAAATTGCAGTCGCCCGGCTGGTAATCACATCTGCGCCATTGAGACCTTAGGCGATTCTTTGCTGCTGTAGGTCATGGCTACCGCTCCCCTTCTTGTAATGGATCTTAAAGGCCATAAGGCATTTTTCTTCCACCTCACTTGCGTCAACCATGTAAATGAAAATAATTCAAAAGGACGAAAATTCTAATTGCTCGTTGCACTTCGTTAGTGTTATTATTGGTCGTAAATTCCTAATCCATATTGGTATTTCTTTATTTCTCCCTGTCACCAACCCTTGTCGCCTTCCAAAGCATCTGTTATGGGCGTTAATCTCGTTCCGTTGTGCACTGGACTACTACACATTCTTTTAACGGCTTTGGACTACCCAGCTCCTAATCTCACACACTGGTTATTAGGGTTTCGGGTAGACAGTGGACAAGCTGTGGCTCGTACAACTCTGCAGGTGGGTTTTGTTTACTGACAGTCCTTTCACCATTGATTCTCTGTGAAACAGCTTTCGGCTTTCCTCCAGTAGGTAAGCGCAAGCACTCCGTGGTGACTCCTGTCGGCCTTTCAATATATCTTTCCAATTGTTTCTTGATCTTTAACCTTTAGCACGAGGCGTTATTTGGGTTTTGAACTAAATTTCGATCTTATATCCGATTTTATGCTTATTTTTTGGTATTTTGGTTGCAGTATTCATTTAGTTGGTCTGATTCACATCGGGTTCCTTTCGGTTTGGATATCCAATACATTCGAAGGTAATTTTATATGGGCACACTTTTGGACCCAAAACGTTCTCAAAAAAACTTCGGTTATAGTGATATAATTGGTTGTGCAATTTTCCTTCATGTTTGTTATTACTGTATGTTTGATTTGGATAACTGGTTAGTTTCAGGTCCGTCGACGAATCGGTGGACAGGAGTAGACATGGAATCGGAGGATTTTGAGTGGTGAACCTTATACTGTGTTTCTCTGTTCTTTTTTCTCGCTTGCTTTTCCGCTCCTCGACCATGGTGGCATCTAAACCGTAAACAGAATTGCAATATGTGATTACGGCAAAGCAGCTAAGTAGTAACTTTTACACTTCGGATTCACCAAACGTAAGGCAGTAATTCCCAGCGATACAAAGCATTTCAAACGCTGTAGAACTTTCTTTCGCGGTGGAATTGAAATAGGTAGCGGACGATGATTTAGGTGCATCATAGTAGGACTGAATAACACTTATTAAACGACTCAGTCGTTTGAGGTACTGTTGTCCCTTAGCCAGCCATCTTAGACATGGTTTTTAAACATTCATCCGATCGGCTTGGACGTGTCTTTGTCATTGGGAGCCTATGCGATTGTAACCAGATGTTTCTCACTAACTGTGGATCACCATTTATATTGTTCTGGATCAAATGTTCTGATGGTGGAAGTAAAATTAACTTTTATCACTGATATTTTGGTTTGATGCGGACATATTAATTTATTGGTAGACATTTTCAGTTCGCTTTTACTTCTTTTGCTTTTTTGATGCTTCCAAAAGGATGCCAGGATTGGCGACCAGCCACGTACCTGTCTACATGCTATGCTCGAGCTGATCGATACGGCTATGCGCTCTGATTGTTTCGTCAATCACAGAGCGGTCGAGCCTACCCGGTTCACACTCACGGTCCATTGGAATTTGTCGTTGATATGGCAAATAATTTACCGTCTGAGTGCGAATCAGTTGACGGCTGAATCTTTGCTGCGATTCTTGCGCAGCAACCACGATCTGCTTGCGAAGCATATGCAGTTGAATCTGATTTCCGGGTTTCCGGAGGCTCAAGCGAACTTGAAGCCTGATACTCAAACTGTCGCGGTCACGGATCAGCTCTCTCGACGTACATGTAAGTTTCCGAAGAAAAATGCACCATGCTCATCTTTGGATAAGTTCGTGATTCACTTTAACTATTCTGTGACAAAAGTATAGGGTTTTGGCCGATATTCTGTCAGTATGGTGTTACCCGCTTTAGTTCATCAACAGCTGGAATATAAATAATCGAGAAATCAGTATTTTTCAACCCCCCCCAACACACCTAATCGCTCGTATGTTGTCCGTAGATGGTCAAGACATTTAAACATCTGTCAGCCCAAGAAAGTTAGAATCGTGCTACTAATTTTCAGGGTCGCATTTGGTGCTCCCTTCCATGTAGTGGACTTTACCGGCTGCTGAGGTTGCCATTTTCACCATACTCTTGTTTTGAGCATGTCATGCAAATGTGTTTATATATCCAATGATTTGTTATACCATCGCTACTCCCCGTTGAGTTGACTGATCTCTGACAGTCAGTCCAGTAGAAATGGCTGAACCCTAATTCCAAACTAACCACCACTGACGGCGTACGAAGCATGCATGAGTAAGCTCACCAGCATCGGTGGGAGAGGTACACTGAAAACCCAGGATGTCTAATCCTATCCGAAGAGCTTGTGAACTGAACAGTCAGTCACCGGTCCCCATTGGGTTACGGACTACATGGTCCGTCCCGTTGCCTTGCAGCTTATGCTTTGGATGAATAAAAGCACCATTTATGGATCTCTAAGAACCTGCTATGGCTTGAACACCGTAACAGTATTACGTCCATAGACAAATCATAGATTTACTTGGTATGCTTTCTTTGATTAGTTCTTCACCAAGTCGCTCTGCTCACTTTCCTTTGCTTGTATAATCTCTCAGATTCATCGGTTTTTCTTCTTTCCCTCTATGTCGCCGACACAAAATCGAGACAGTCTAGTACGTACTAAGAAACCCACTTCACTAACAGATGCTGTGACTCTCCATCGACCATCCTCACCATTCAAACTTGCAACGTATGACGTGCACATCCTGCTGCACATAGGTCGGCAGGCTGGCCTGGGTATAACCGTAAATAATATTGGTGTTGACATCTACTGCATACAAGCACACCCATATTCAAGACCCCAGTAGAGTAGGAGGATTATCACCGACCAATGAAGGTGTTATTGCATATTCACGCCGAAGCTACTGGTCGAGCGGGTCACTTTCAATGGACTCCAATTGGTGGTCGCCCATATGCCGTACACATCAGAGGCTCATGCAGATCAGGCAGGAGACAAACTGATAAACGACACCTGTTTGCGATTTATGCGTATGCCTCTGAGGATAGTAACCCATACGCCACTAATAATGGGATCCATCAGCGTCTTCACGAACTAATATGTACATCACAAAAAATGGGCAAGGTTGTTTCAACTAGGAACTTAAATAAAGTATTGCGCACAACGAACATTACCCAGGGGGCTTTTCGGTTACTGTTGCTGTCAGTCAGGTAGTTCTTTAAATTTCTGTTTTCATTATCGACTGTCTTTCCAGGACCAGCTTTAAGAGCACGAAGCACCATTCATTAACCTGGGGGACTCCTTCTTCAATTCAGGATTGGCCGTGTATGCATCATATTGTAATGAATAGTATATGGTGAGATTATATGCAAAACTACTGTTCTTACTGAAGAATTTGTTTTTTGCCTAACCATCTACTGATATGTCATGTTCTCTGTGCGCTTTGATGAAACCACCAGGAGGGTGGTATCCCGAATCGACACTGCTGGGCTATCGGAGCTTACTATGAAGACCAAGTTTCAGAGTGAAACGCGATAGATTGGAGGGCCTCTCACCTTGATCTCTGGAGCAGCGTTAGGCTCTCATCGAATTGACCCTGTACTCTGCTTGTCTGACGAGTTTCGGCATTACCTTTGGGCAGGAAAATTGCTGGATATAAGACTTATGGATATCCGGAGTTTAATCCCAGCCGATTTAATCGCTAACCAAGTCCGTTTGGTCTTAAAACATGAGTTTATCACAAGCCTAAGAAGTTATCACGAGAACTGATAGTCGAAACGTGCTTCTAATGGATAATTAGCTGCTGCCTCAAGAAGCCTCTATAAATTGTTCTGCTTACTTCGTTTTACTGGGGCAACGAGACGTGGCGTCAGTGAAACCATCTTCGAATCCGACCAACAGCCGTTCATCGCCTTCATTCGCCTCTCGAAAGTTAGGCTGTTTACTTCAACCAACCGTTTAAGTAGCCTCCGCGTCCGCTACTTTATCTCTAGATGAATTCACTGTTCAGCGGTTAGTATCTTCAGCCGTACCAACTGAAGCCGAAATTTGTACCGCTCTTACTTTCAAACGCCACAAGGCCCCAGACGGCTTGTCACCAACCTTATTGAAACACAAGAAATGTTATGGTAGAAGAATTGACGCATATGGTCTCCAAAGTTTGAGACGAAGGAAAGTTTCTCTATATTGGACGGAATCGATCGTATTCCTAGTCGTCAAGATAGTCTCGCAAACTTTCCATGGAAATCATAGAGGAATCAACATAATTTAGGTTGTGTCAAGTGTCCTCGCATTTGCCGTTCTCCGTAGACTGACAGCCCAAAGGGAAGAACATCCATGAAAAGCAAATTGGTTTTCGCCCTGCTCGAGGCTGTATCATCCAGGTATTCACTCTTCGCCATCCACTGGAGCATCAACATTTATCGAAGACCGACCATTGCCATGTCTTTAGACATCAGAGCAACTTTTAGTTCAATTGACAGGAATTTCTTGTGGAATTTCTTGTGGAATTTCTTGTTGTGACGCTATACATATGTATGTATAAATCATCAAATGCGTATATCGCCATACTTGTATATCAGTAAGAAACCACGGCAAGCTTTTGCCTTCCTTTCTTGTCTTCAGTGAAGTTCGACCAGAATGACCTGTTTCACAGTTTCTCTTTAGTTGCGATTTAGTGATGTCCTTAAAAGGTGATTCGAGGGTTTCGTAGGTGCCAGTGGCGAAAGCCTACCAGGGCACGAGATTACTGACTTGGAGTGCACCAGCGACGACTTCTCGTTTCCAACACCCAAGCAACTCAGTTTCTACTGGATCGCTTCAAAACGGAAGTCGTATCTAATTGTCACCGTCAAAGTGTAAGGGTTTACTTCAGGATTGGCGCGAGCTCGTCCTTGGGCAATGAAAGCTTGAAAGGCGTTGTTCAGCTGGTAAATTGTATTCCTGAAAATAGTGATGTGCGTGTGGATATATCTGTGCGTATTTCATAAACCCCAAGTCCCTATGGCGCATAAACCACATCAGTCTTCCATTGAAATTCTGAGTTTTCAGTGCCACGATGCGCCCCATTTTGTTTTATCAGCGTGAAACATAGCTCTTCTGGGTTCAAAACATCTGTCGTCCTGCCGCTTGATGTCCACTGCATAATTATTATTGCTTGCGGTTTGATGTGAGCATTGCTGAAGTACGCAGCCGAGTTTTTGACACGATTAACTCTTTTCTGAAAAGGAACATCACAAAACCTCCGATGGCTTGGCCATGTGATAAGAATGCTTGCGCACCACCGCGCGTTGCGTTCCCTTCGTCTGAATTAAAAAAAGCGCGGAGATCAAGCATTGACTTAACACATAAACGAAGGAACTGACACAATGCCTGTCGCGTGTGGGGCCATCCCGATTGTCAAGTTTTTTCACTAAGGACCAAGAAGAATATCAGTTTGTTTCTGTCATGGACATGGCTCAAAACCATAGTCAGTGACAGAAGTCTATTCGTTTTCGTTGTAGTTATAAAAGTTACAAAAATGAAGAACACTATGCATATAACATCAATATCATCAACGTTTAGCGTTAAACAGCAAGTCAAGCCTCACTGGCCGCTGCCTTTTCCCTAGGGTTACATATTTCAATAAAAAGAGTGAATATCCAACGGAAACAGGGAGTGGACCTACACAAGCGGGAAAAGATAAGATGCTGCTGCAGCGAACACACGAAACAAAGTCTAACTGTACAAACGCACGCGTTTTCAGTCAATCTGATTCGATAGAAAATGACATTACGATCGCCACTGTTCGCGGTTCACTGCCATATCCTTCAGTGTCTCCAGCCTGTTAATTGACGAGTCTTTTGGACCCCAATGTTCGTCGTACGCAGCACGTGACCCAACCAGCGAAGTCTACTAAGTTTCATACGCTGAAACAAGGTATCCTCAGAATTAGCACCTAGTACTAGATTCCTGACCTCCACATTGCTCACTCGGTCACTCCATCTAAACCTAATGAAACCGTGTAGACATCGGTGATCGAAAATCTCCAAGTTTCGAACATCTCCGGTACGCATACTCCACGTCTCGCAACCGTACAACAGAACTGAGCGCACTACGGTACAGTACACACGACCTTTCGACTTTAGTGAAATATCAGGCCGACGCCACAAGTGCTTCGATCCAGCGTAATCTGCGCGAGCCTTGGATATACGCATATGGCAAAAACAAAAAAGCCTGTTTTGCTTTCTTGCGTCTTTCACTCCAGTTCAATCGATCCTTGCCTTTCGTCGTTGGCACATGATCTGAAATCAGTTAGGCGTGAAATAAATACGTGGCATTGGAACTATAGCATTGTGAAGAGTTAAGGACGACGTTTTTGTAAAATTCACTACACTTCTGAGCTCTTTCTGGTTCCTGGTTAACGTCGTCGGCTGTCCATCGGGGTCCATGATTCGCTTGTGAGCTGTTAGAGTACTCGACCACAGTCCGGAGCGAACCTGACTTTTGAGAGTGTATCCGTAGCTTTTGCGCAACCAAGCGCTACCTGCAAGGCGAAAACATCGTTCCAAACGCGTCGTTGGCCAGCTGATGGGTTCATGAGTCTTGATCGATCGATGGAGCATGGCAAAAGACGAGTCTCATTCCACATCACAGCACTAATAGCAAACTTGTATTTTCTAGGAAGATTGCTCGTTAGATCAAATCGATTGAACCCCTCCATGCTGCCGCTTCTTGTCCACGGCCGCTTATTTAATAAGCCAGGATCCACCTTATTCACGACTAACCACCAGTTTGGTGAATTGCACTGTTGTTCGCACCAGCCGAAATGCTGCCCTGCCGTCAGTCGGGACCGCATTTAAGTGCTGTGTGACCTAGATTACGCTGGCAACCTTGTCTGGATATTCGCCTGTACAGGACATGTGCAACATACACCCGGGAGGTTTGCAAGAGCTGTGTGGCTTCATTTGATGTGTTTCATACTCTAGAAGTTTAAATTACTATCACGTTGGCGGTTCCCCGCTTGATGTGTGGTGCGGAGTAACTAACACTTGTCGACCACTTTACTCACCTCGACGACTGCGTGATGAAGAATAGCAGCACGGCGTTAGTGGTGAGAGCGCGTGTATTCAGGGCTTGAACATAGTCCGGTGAAGTGAAACAGTTAAACGCTTGCGGCGCCTACGTGGTATTTAACAGAAGTTGAAGTGTCTTGTTTATTGTTCCGCGGTGTGGTAAGTTCGTCGCTTGGAGGTTTCCGATCATGGGCTTTTTACTTATTATCCTTGAGATTGGATGGAATGACTGCGTGACTAATGCCAAGGTTTGAAATCGAGTATTGAGTAAGAATTCAGGAAACATTCTGTCGAAGTGTATCCACAATGTGTTCAGCTTAGTGGGGTTCGTTGATTGGGTCACGTGTTGCGAATGGGAAACGCGCCTGTCATGGTGTGTCCTGTTTTCCGTTGAACCGTCGGAGTGGAGAGAACCACTTGGAGGTCAGCGGATGACTTGGGATCGGGGAATGAGGAACTACACAGCGAACTTAAATGAAATAGATTCCCCAAATCTTCGTATTTGGATTCCAAAACGCCGTGCACCAGTTTGCTTTGGTCACTTGAGGATGTGGGAGCGAACCGTGGACAGTGGGGATCGTGTTATTGTTTTCAAGTGAGACAGATTGTTTGAGAAGTTGCTGGTTTGTACAGTTAGGCTCTGTTTGGTGTGTTTGCTATCAAGGCATTATTTTCTTTTCACACTCTTGCCCGTTTACTTGTTGTTCACTGTGTATATTCCTTCTTTTGCTTTGTGACATGAGAATGGTAATGGTTAGCGGGAGTGACGTTCCCTTTGAGTGATAAACTAATCTGCACTTTTTAACCTGTGGAGACGTGGGCAATGTGCAGTAAGTTCGACTTGGTATATTTTGCATCAAACCCGTCAAAATCTGTCCGGAAAATGAACGGCAATATTGGGCGCCCGCGATGTCTTTATATGAAGTGTAACTCCGTCCACGGGCTTTTATTGCCTGTTTTTTTGGCTCCGGGTTACAAACCTCCGCATTGCGTCAATTGAAGTCGGTACGCAATAGTGTTAATTACATCAGATATTTTCTCTTCGTCCATTACTAAGAACGCGTCCCAAAACCCGCCGTGCTACGATCGTAGTCCTTCTTGTTTTGAAAGGCACATTCGACTCAGTGGATCACCCAGAAATATTCAGTAATTTCCACCACAGTTGTGCCAGCGAAATTCGTAAATGTGTTGCCTACATTGTACTCGCGTGTGGATAAACCGGTGGACTGTCAACTGCATTCGAAACGACTTGTAGCGTTCGACGAGGGTGTTCCATCTCTTCATTCCTGTTCAACTTCGTCATGGACGAGGTGATGGAAGATGCTTTAGGAAGTCTCGGGATGTAGGAATCGAACTGGGAAATGGAGAGAAGTTATGTGAACTAGATTACGCAGATGACATTGTCTTTTCGAGTCTACGTTCCATGCACAAAGTGCTGTTGCAGGACTGGACGACAGCAGTGCCGAACTTGGTGCTGAGCGGAGAGGGATTAACGATTGTTGACCGTTTCACTTACTTTCGTAGCTGTTTGTCGAAGGACGGTGGCTCGGCAGTAGAGGTAAACACGCATATATCGATTGTTTGAGCGGCTTATGCTGGACTAAAGCACTTGTGGTGTCGGCCTGATATGTGACCCAAGTTGCAAGGTTGTGTGTACTGTGCCGTAGTGCGCTCAGTTCTGTTGTATGGTTGCGAGACGTGGAATATTCGTGTAGGTTGGTGTTCGAAACTTGGAGATTTTCGACCACCGATATCTACGTGACTTCACTAGGTTTAGATGGAGTGACCGAGTGAGCAATGCGGAGGTCAGGAATCTAGTACTAGGTGCTAATTCTGAGGATACCTTGTTTCAGCGTATGAAACTTAGTAGACTTCGTTGGTTGGGTCACGTGCTGCGTACGACGAACATTCGTCCAGCATATCGTGTCCTATTTCAGATTCCTCCCACGGAGTGGAAGGAGCCATGTGGAGGTCAACAGATGATGTGGTAACGTGGAGTGAGAAAGTGTGCAGCGAACTTAGGTAAAGTGAGCATTTCAAATCTTCGTGGTTGGGGTCCGAAAGACTCGTCAACTAACAGGCTGGAGACACTGAAGGATATGGCGGTGAACCGCGAACAGTGACGATCGTATTGTCATTTTCTATCGAATCAGATTGATTGAAGAGGGGCGTTTGTACAGTTACACTATGTTCTGTGTGTTGGCCGCTGCAGTTGATTATCTTTCTCCATCTGTGTAGGTCCACTCCCTGTTTCCGTTGGATATTCACTGTTTTTGTAGAAATATGTAACCCTAGGGAAAAGGCAGCGGTCAGTGAGGCTTGACTTACTGTTTAATGCTGAACGATGATAGTGATGATGGTGAAAATGAATTAGATCAAAATAACCTTTTTCGATATCGTGACATAGGTTCATAGTTGTCACATGATTTATGGTGCGGCTGTTACGGCTAGTAACCACGCAAATTTGAGATTGCTTGACCGTGGTAATGAATTTACCTTCTGCTTGACATTGACGAGCTGTGCCGTTCAGCAGAAGCATTACACAAATCTTATGGTATGTGTTAAGCAAACTGTAAATTCTTCATTCACTCCTTCCTACAGTATCGATTTCGAAATATTGGATTATGTAGTGCATGTCGGCCTGTGAGCCGCGGACGATGCTGGTACTGTGTCATGCTTTCCACCATGAGCTCTGTGCCTTATCATACTGAGTGGAGAGCAGAACAGTGGTTGGCAAATGCCGGTTAATTAGATGGTCATATTTATCACCTACTCTTATGGTTCGACTATGTACACAATTAAAACGATAACTTTCCAAGCTGAGTCAGTCTATCATTCCATTAGCCCTAATCTATAGTCATCGTCATTCCATTCGACTCGTATTGATGATCCCGAACTTTCAGTCGTTACCTTATTTGCGGGCTTCCCTTGCAAATCGGTACATTTTCACTTACATTTGGCTAACTACTAGGATTGGGGTAATTTTTTCTTTGCATCTTTTTTACACTGATTCCTGTTTTTCGGTTTTCTGTTTGCCTCGTAGTGCTGGAGTTGTTGACGCTGAATCGAATCAACTGGATGCTGCGTATCTTGGCGATCGAAATCCGGGATGCAGCAACCGGCAATCATCGGTCATACGCGCTTAAACTATTAAAACTTTTCTGGGGCGGTAAGTGGAGCGGCACTAAGACTTCGGTCTCGTTTTCTCTTCTAATTTTTATTTTCATTGACCTTGTGGTCTGTTTTATTTTCTGTAATGGTGATCATAAGCACGCGTCGATACATTTCAGCTCGTTACGTTACGGGAAAGATCGGTTGGTGTGCTCAGTGTTTATCGCTACGGGTACCATTTTCCTCAGCGGTTGCTGGTAACGGCAGCGTGAACGAGGAGCAAAACGGTTTAGATTACGTTCGAAATGGCAAGTGCAGCAATTGCAAACCTAAGGAAACTGTCGTAAACGCCTCTTTTGCGGTACTAGTTCGAACCCGACTACTCATTCCCAGATCAAACGTAGTTAAAACCAAGACTGTTTGGGGCTACGGTTCTGTTGACATGAGTCCAGTGGTCACTAGTTAGGAATTGATTTCTTTAGATCAAAGCAGTCGCCAAGGCACCTGCAAGCCCAAATGCGTCCAAGGGAAAGGCAACGCTTGGTTGTGCCAAAATTGCCCATTGGATCTTGGACAGTGAATATGCGTCTAATAATCGGAGGCTTCCAAGAGATGAGGCAGTCAAGCAGTCTCGTCGCGTGCGTACAGATTTGGAACAGTGACAACTCTGTGTGCGTACGTGTGCATAATCACAGCGAATGTGGATAATAGAATCTGAAGCAGTTTAAACCGAGACTACACATAGACGTGGTGTGATGGCTTGCACGCCTTCAACCCAGTGACCTATACAGGATGGCTTATCTCAAGATACAAGTCCAGTCGTTCCTGCACGGTCAATAGATTGAGGTCTGACGTAGTAGTCTGCTGGTTCTCCAGATCAGTGGTTCATTTGAGCTAGAAACTCAGTTGGAAAAATGGGTGGGAAAATAACTGATCCAAGTAGATGAGCTTTTACTCGGTCACTCCTTGCTGCCCTGCGAACAGGTTCTCGTTAGAATCAGGGGTCTCAGTTGAGAGCCCTGCTCATCCTCCTGCTTAGCGACTGAATGCCTTGGCACTATCCGTTCACAATTTCCCGTGAGTTTTCTGTCATTTCACTTAACTTGACAGTTGGGTGCTAAAGAATAGTAGCAGACCATTGGAGATGACCACGCACATATCCTAGGTTTGAGGAACCTTTGCTGAACTGAAGCAGTTGTGACGTTGGCCCGATATCTCACTCAAGTCTAAGTGTTTTGTGCGTTGTGCCTCGGTGCGCTCAATTCTGTTGTATGGCTGCGGGACTCGGAGTTTGAGTGCCAAAATGTTTGTCGCTTGGCAGTTTTCAATCACCGATGTAAGCTTATTATCGCTGAAATTGGATGGAGTGTCCGTGTGACTAGTCGAGTATTGGATTTCTGTTCCGCGAATACTTTACCACGGCGTATCAATCATGGTGGCTTTCGTCGGTTGGGCCAGCTGTTGTGTTTGGTAAACATTCGTCCACCACACCTTGGTTTATTTTCCTTCCTCTGACGGATAGTAATTAGCCGACTTTAGGTCAACAGATGACGTGGCGGCGTGGAACGAGAAAAGGTACACGAATTTAGACGAAGTAGATGTCCCAACTCTTAATGTTCGGGGTCCGAAAGGCCCGTCAACCAACTGGCTGCATACACTGAAAGATGGCATCTAACAGTGGACACTGGCCATTGTGTTGTCGGGTTTTATTGAGTGAAGATAATTGAAAAGTGCGTCTGTACCGTTAGACTGTATTTTGTGTCGGCTACTGGGGCAGTTTTTTTCCCCGCCTGTGTAGATCCGCCTGCTGTCAGCCATTGCATATTTATTCTTTCTGTTGGTGTCATTCTGGGAGAAAAGCAGCGGTCAGTGGGGCTTGTTAGACACTGAAGGATAACGAGGATAAAACTGCGGCGCCCATTTGCTAGGGCAAATGATGTGATCGGCTTGCCGGTACAGAGAGCTGAGGGGCACAATATGAGCCAACTAATGTGAGCGGGCGAGATCGTGCGTACGAGTGGTTTAGTTACGTTTGGATTGGCGACGCGAGT
The DNA here is from genome assembly GCA_008360955.1 of Fasciolopsis buskii. Taxonomy (NCBI): domain Eukaryota; kingdom Metazoa; phylum Platyhelminthes; class Trematoda; order Plagiorchiida; family Fasciolidae; genus Fasciolopsis; species Fasciolopsis buskii. Next base: position 26,205 of record LUCM01003510.1, on the reverse strand, counting down.
AGCACGTTCGTTATAAAATGAACAGTGGTACGGCCGAGAAAAAGAGCACAATACGAGGATTGGCACATAGAGGTGGCGAGGTCGGATGCACTCGTAGTGTGTTATCGTGCATATTTGTTTACTGAAAAGCGATCAGTACCATTCATCTTACAGACTAATTTCAACAAAATATATAGACTGAATCCCTACATAAACCTCCCCGATTGCTCAGGTAAGAATGCTTGCAGACGGTTCGATCGATTGAACCAAAAGCTGTCTGCACTGTGAGCAATAAAGCTAATGATTTTGCGGATATTTGGTTTCTGTTTATATGGATTGATATTCTTAGCGTTAGGCCAACGGGATCTAGTTCATGTGCTGCTGTCTTATAAGTGCTCTTCATCCTCACACCAGCGGATAATTCTTCCCTACGGGAACCGGTTTACCGGGATTTCTATTTGAGGATATGCTATTGTGTAGATCAGGAGTTCATTCTTTTCATCATCATCGTTCAGCGTTAAACAGCAAGGCAAGCCTCACTGACCGCTGCCGTTCCCCAAATTTACACGTTTATATAAAAAGGGTGAATATCCAAGGGGAACAGGGAGTGAACCTACACAGGCGGGAACAGATAAGATGCTGCTGCAGCCAACACACGGAACACAGTCTAACTGTACAAACGCACGTGTTTTCAATCATTCTGATTCGATAGAAAATGACAGCACGATCGCCACTGTTCACGGTTCACTGTCATATCTTTCAGTGTCCCCACCGT
>LUCM01003510.1:0-21038 GCA_008360955.1 Fasciolopsis buskii | reverse complement strand
TTTGAGTTCAGTAATTGTACCCATGTTCAAGAAGGTCACACGGAGTGATTGCAGCAATCATCGTGGGGGAAAAAAAATTTTTTAAAGTTTTTTAATTTTCCCAATTTAAGGTTTTTTTTCAAAAACCCCCCCAAGGTGTTAGCTTCGATTAATGCTTCGCGTTTTGACACCGATTCGTGGGAGTATAACATCCGCGAACAGGCATACCGGATTTTCGGCCAAATTCAGGTTGCATCGACCAAATATTCACTCTTCGACAGATACTCCGAAGAGTCGCGCCACACGCACCCGCCGCCCTACGATCGATGTTCTTCCTCCGAACGTTGAAAGGTTGCTTTTCGGCTCCGTGGATTGACCAGCACCATTCAATGCTCTCCACCGGAAGGGTATGCCAATCAAGTTTGTGAACCTGTTGCGAGCATTGTACTCGCATACCTATGGTCACGTGAGGGTGTACGGAGAACTATCAAGTTCTTTCGAAACGGCTTGTAGCGTTCGACAAGGGTGTTCCATCTCTTCATTTCCTTGTTCAACTTCGTCATGGAGCGAGGTGATGGAAGATGCTTTAGGAGGTCCGGAGGATGCAGGAATTGAACTGGGAAATGGAGAGAAGTTATCGTGAACTTAGCATTACGTCAGCATGACATTGTCCTTTTTCGAGTCTACGTTCCATGCACCAAAGTGCTGTTGCAGGTACTGGACGACAGCAGTGCCGAAACTTGGTGCTGAGCGGAGAGGGATTAACGATTGTTGACCGCTTTTTCACTTACTTTCGTAGCCTGTTTTGTCGCAGGACGGTGGCTCGGATAGAGGTAAACACGCATTATATCGATTGTTTGACGGCTTTATGCTTGCCGACTAAAGCACTTTGTTGGTGTCGGCCTGGATATGTGACCAAGTTTGCAAGAGTTGTGTGTACTGATGCCGTAGTGCGCTAGTTCTGTTGTATGGTTGCGAGAACGTGGAATATTCGTGTAGAGTTGGTGTTCGAAACTTGGAGATTTTTCGACCACCGATATCTTACGTGACTTCACTTAGGTATTAGATGGGAGTGACCGAGTGAGCAATGCGGAGGTCAGATCTAGTACTAGGTAGAATACATTTCTTGAGGATTACCTTGTTTCAGCGTATGAAACTTAGTAGACTTCGTTGGTTGGGTCACGTGCTGCGTACCGACGAACATTCGTCCATCATATTCGCTGTCCTTATTTCAGATTCCTCCACGGAGTGGAGGAGGCCATGTGGAGGTCAACAGTATTGATTGTTGGTAACGTGGAGTGATTGAAAGTGCTGCAGTCGAAACTTAGGTAAAGTGAGCAATTTCAAATCTTCGTGGTTGGGGTCCGAAAGACTTCGATCAACTAAACAGCTGGAGACATGAAGGATATGGCGTGTGAAACGCGAACAGTGACGATCGTTATTGTTCATTTTCTATTCGAATCAGATTGGATTGAGAGGGCGTTTGTACAGTTACCACTATGTTCTGTGTGTTGGCCGCTGCAGTTGATTATCTTTCTCCATCTGTGTAGGTCCACTCCCTGTTTCCGTTGGATATTCACTGTTTTTGTAGAAATATGTAACTCTAGGGGGAAAATAAAGGCAGCGGTCTGAGTGAGGCTTGACTTACTTGTTTAATTTGCTGAACGATTGATAGTGATGATGGTGAAAATGAATTAGATCAAAATACCTTTTTTCGATATCGTGACATAGGTTCCATAGTTGAGTTGCATCATGATTACTATAATTGGTTCGGCTGTTACGGCTAGTAACCACGCAAATTTGAGATGCTTGACCCGTAGGTAATCAGAAATTACCTTTGCTTGACATTGATCATTGACGAGCTTGTGCCGTATCTAGCAGTAAGCATTACACAAATCTCTCAAAATGGTATGTTGTTAAGCAAACTTGTAAATTTCTTCATTCACTCTTCCTACAGTATTTCGATTTTCGAAATATTGGATTATGTAGTGCATGTCGGCCCTGGTGGAGCCGCGGCGACGATGTGTACCTGTGTATGCTTCCACCATTTTGAGCTCTGTGCCTATCATTACTAGTTGGAGGAGCAGAAACAGTGGTTGGCAAGATGCCGGTTAATTAGATGGTCATATTTATCACCTACTTCTTATGGTTCGACTAATTTACACAATTAAAACGATAAGCTTTTCCAAGCTGTAGTCAGCTATCATTCCATAGCCCTAATCTATAGTCATCGTTCATTTCCATTCGACTGCGTATTGATTGATCCCGAACTTTTCAGTTTCGTTACCTTATTTTGGCGGGTTCCCTTGCGATCGCGTTACATTTTCACTTACTATTTGGCTAACTACTAGAATTGGGGCAATTTTTGAACCGAAATCCAAAAGCGAAACATGTGTATGCGTGTGATGATCTCTCCTCTTTAAATAACTTAGAACTTACCAGACCAGAAGGACTTTATGTATGTTGCCACCCCACCTCCAGTCTTCTTGTCTGAAACTCGGTCCCGCCAATGGAGTCTGAGGCAGTTTATTGACACCAATGAATCAGCAATATCCGGGTTCAGCCCCGATTCTTGTGTGCAGATGACACAAGTGTGAAGCTGATCAGTGCTTGGAGCGCGAGGGACAGATCCGAAATTTTCGTAATCAGAGAGCGGATGTTAGTACTCGACAATGCTGGAATGTGTACACCTTGGTCTGAGTGGTGCATTTAAAAGCTGTCTGACGGCCCGCACGGCTGCCTGTTTTAGATGGATAAGAAGATTGTTGCGGTGCAGCAATGGGCGATGACAGTCCATGTTGAGAAACGATACGGTTTTTAAGCAAAAGTAATTCCGACCAATTGTAGCGGCGAACGGAAACCATAATCAAACCGAATATCCGCCAACGAAATAACGGTGACAGAATTGTAGCTCAGCCACTCAAAGGGCGCGCCGTCATTGCTTATCGTTCACGACCGACTTCTCTCCACAACCCTTAACAGTTTATGGTTTTAAGTTTATTTTTTCTTACTTTTACGCCACTCCCCACCTTCTGAATTGGGTGCTGTACGCAAGGCATGTTATCAGAGTTCGCACGACATCCGACCGAGTAAGTCCGTCAGTTATAATAGTGTCCCTCCTCTGGACCATTTACATCCGCTTTATTCGTCCGTATATCGCACCGTATTCGGATGCATTCCGAGTCGGTATCAGTCGACCGCATTTTAATTTGCAATGAAATCTTTGATGTTTCAATCGTCTGTTGTCCTTTTTATCTTTTTTGGATTTTCACCAATCTCGCTTTTTATTATTTGTTCGTTTCAGCAAAATCCAATGCGATCGCTCTGTTGCATCGTCTAAGGCTCTCCAGTCGGCTGAACGGTCCAGATGCATTCGACTTACGTGCACTGGATGCATGGGTCGTTGATGAAGTAAGTCGATTTGATTGATTGTTTTCGTCGATGCATAGCAGTATGCTCACATTTATATTTATTATTATTACTGTCAAATTTTGTTCGCGGTCCAATTATGAACCCGACCCACTCGTTATTCTCTCATCCGTTTCTCTTACACACAGCTCATAGCAGAATGCGAACTCGGTTGTCCTCTTTTACAATCAGAATCAGTGGCCTCCCGGAAGGCTTCTTCACTGATTGACCCAACGATTATTTTTAATCGTCTGTATGCCAAACTGCTGGTGTCTCGGTCGTCATCCTCCAGCCCATGGTCTGTGGATGAGGTAGCCAACCTGTTTGCCTGGGCTGCCAACGAAGGAATCAACAATAGTAGCCTCAGCGTACCCAACCAAATTCCTGAGTTCTGCTGCTCTACCGGGATGGGAATGGAACGGGAACAATTTGTTTTGCTAGCACAGGATCTTATTTTGCTCAGGCACTGGATCGAGTCCCGAAATAACTATCGCATAATTTTGGGCGCTGGGAAGCAGGCGGCTTTAGAAGGTTGGCGTCAAGTTGTTGAGATTAGTTTAGGCTTGTTGGTAAGCCCCACAGGTGAGACATTGATGCACTCAATCACCCAGTCCGCCACTTCTACGATGTTAATGTCAATGACTTCGGATCTGAGCGGTGCACTCGGCGGGTTAGATTCATTTCGATTGACCGGTTCAGCCGCAGCTGCCTCTGTGCACCCTCGTGCGCCGCAACTAATCTGTCTGGACGTTATGGGTAAATTGCTGTTTGAGGTGAGTCTGTCCGCGGTTTCTATTGATACTTGTCCCACAAGTATGTAATAGTTGTTTTTGTATTTTTATTCTACGAGTTCCCGTGGTTTGTTCATTGTTCGTTGTTTTATGTTGCTTTCTGACGATGTTCCCGCTTAGGGGCTTGGTTTATTTCCTCTACCTTGTTTTGATCTTTGCAGGTGAAACTCGATCGAGTTTTGTTTAATGTTCATTTGTTCAAAACCTTTTGATCGCTTGCTCCTACGCGGTGTCTGTTCGCCATTTCAAACGGGGTGCATCCGCGTAATGGTCCTCACTTTAAAAATGAAGTCGTTTGGTTTATACCATCGCTAACAAAATCTTGGGTTTGGACATCCGTTAGGCGTAAATCGGCATTTTGTTTTTCCCCCGCTGGCGGATAGCAAGATGTTCAGCAACGAGCAAGTGAATTCAACGCCTTCCACTTTAAAAATTAAAGATTTGAATTTGGCATCCTTCGGTCACTGGTGTTCGACGGCTTTTTAGTCACCCTCCTCGCCACTACTTGACCTGTCGGAACCTTGTGGGGTTTTATGACACTCGAAGTTTCAGGGTCAGGGTCCATGGAAATTATACGACGTGCGTCTTCCATTGCACTCACGCATGATACATACAGTAAAGGTGCCAGAGTTATTTTGTTTTCAAAGCAGAACATTCCAGTAGCTTGTTATCATTTGAAGTCGGTTAGTAGTTTTATAATCTTTGGGGATAGGGAAACGTGAATTTTGTTTTGTTAACATGAGACGTTGTGGCACTGCCGCCTTATCAGCCTTCTTTCCTTCCTTGTTTAAAAGTGTGAAGACCTAATGCTGTTGTATGTAGTATTCAACCCGACGGTTGTGAAACCTAGTTGACCCGAGCCGGTGTATCTAGAAGTTTCTTTGCGTCACAGAAGCGTCATTGGCTTTTTTCAAGAAAACATGAAGGTTTGTCTCTGTGCTTTGGCGCATTCTGGAACTGCACAATCTCCGACGAATTTCTGCAAGTGTCTGTTTTTCACTCGCAAAATCTGGCAGTATACAGATATCTCCGATGTGTTCGAAAATTGATGTGGCGCTTGGTTCATAGCCTGTTGTAACGTAGCTTCGTGAAATTTTGATAACGATGTCGACGCTGCTGAAATAGTCCTTGAACTATAGATGAGGAGTATAGCCTGGATACGGAGGTGATGTCAGGGTAATGCAAGATGCAGCAGGGAAAGGTTCACGAAGGGCGTGTCCAAACTACTTCAGTCGCGTATGCATTAAAAGACTCGCCACGATGCCGCCATTTCTAATGAATTCATTCAAGGTTGTCTCGTCAAATTATTTTGAAATAAACCTAAGAAATCAGTGATGTAGATCAATCCGTCAGTTATCCTTATCTCCCAGATTCCAAGTTTCAGAACCATAAAATAAGTTTGGTAAGACTCCCGCATTGAAATTTTTGAGTTTGATTCGTAGACCAAACTCCGTTGTCAATGTTTTGAAGCGAAAGGAACACTGTCCCGGCCGCGTCAGTGCGTCACTTTGCCTCGTCTCTGGTTATTCTTTCGGCAAGATGATGCAGCTAAAATACTCAGAATCCTAGACGATTGTTTTTGTTTGGCACTTGTTTTCAGGGGTCAGTTTGCATGACTAATGGATATTACGAATACTGATCTCAGAATCAATCTCTGGCCGATAAAAACATAACCTGTACGTAGGCCTCCCTCGTTGGGCCAAGTGAGTGCTTGTCTCGATGCATCAAAATGATTCAGAATCATCTGGGGATTGCTTTCGCAACCGTCTCTAACATGGTGGTGTTTTGTTGGTTGCCTCACATCATTCCGTGAACTTTTCGGGAGAACAGAAACGGAATCAAGGTGTTCTAGTCGGACGGAGATTTTTCGTTTTCTCAAGTCAAGTGGCGTATGGTGTAAATTGGCCGCGATTCCGTCTTCACCGGAGGATCTGTAATAATTTAGACGGTTGTTCAGATTATCTATCTCATTTACGACAATAAACCACAGTTAATGCTGTAGGGTAAGGTGAAAACGATTCAGTGACTATCGATCTGTCTAGTGGTCTACTAAGAATCTGAGGGAAACGTTCTTCTCAGCTTTATCGTTTCTCACGTTACTTCGAAACCAAATCAAGAATTTTCCGGTTTTTGCCAAAATTACGTATAGATATCTCTCTTCCGCGGCTGCAGCCGTTTGCAGTGCACGGACAAACAGTGCAAATTAGTTGCACGCATGCAGTCGGATTTACGTCTCAGGTATATGTGAACGAGATCTTGAAAGAGAGGCAATGATGACGTTTCGCATTAGTTTTGACATAATTTTGGCGTAATGTGGGAAATGTTGTGGTTCCCTGATCATCCATAGCGGGAGTGAATCTACCACAAGAATCACAAAATATGTTGAATGGGCCACTTTTGCTTGATGCTGAACGAATTGACCAATAGAAGTTTACGAAATGACAAACATTGGGTGCAGCTTGTAGCTTTTTTGTGAGATCTTGCCAGTAATTGCATCGATCTTCCTTTGCCCCATGAAAACTAATATTTATCTCTGCGTTTGCCCTGTTGAATCAAAATAGCTGCCCTTCAGCGCTGGTGCCGTTTTAGTCTTTCGGAGAATGCATGAAGCCTTATTCGTTGGTTGTTCTTTATTCGTATTATGCGTCTCTGGAATCGTAAAAGTGCAATGACAACATCCATTCTCCTTACTTTCAGTATTGGGTTACATTTATCGTCTGACTGTACCGTTTATCTACTCCAATTTTCCTTTTTACTGCATTGTCCTCCAACTTTTAGCTGTGCAAAACAAACTACACGCCGTCGTCGCTGCGACTGTTAGCGTCTGGAACCTGTCTGAACCTGGCATCCTTTGGCTGTACCGATTTGTCACTCTTCTCTCAGAAACGCGCAATGCAGAATTACAATTCCGATCAATTAGTTATGGATTTGGGTCGATTCTCATCTCTCCTGTTGCCCGCTGTTCGACTTCTGACTTCGTCGATCATGCGCACTAGTAAGTCTATCTCACCAGATCTTTACGCGACATCTGTCATTGTTACTTTTGGTTCCATTTTTAGTGAGGCTCGTAATTTCGGTAATTCAGTTTCATAACGGATTCGCTTGCTCATCACACCATTGTTTACATTCCAGAATCTTCTAATCAACGGATGCGCGCTAATTTCTATGGATCTCTTTGCTTCCTACTGCGATTCGCTAACTCTCTGAGTAAGTTCACTTAATGACGGATCATCTTACAGTAAATCTGCTTATCCTACCATGATTTTCATAGTTTGTGTAACTCATTTCATTTTCCGCGCTTGTTTTCAGCTCGTATCGCTAGCACCGTAGACGAGATTAGTCAACCACTTCGACAGACCAGTGCTGAGTGTCTCTCAGCGATAAATCAAGCGGCAAACACCGACAACGAATTGCATTGGTCGCAGTCGGACACGGTAAACAATGATTCAGGTGCTGCCACGGATAGCATGGCGATTCTCTCTTTGCTTTGTTGGGATCTTAGTCGAGGACACACAATCGCGCAGATGGCAGCAATGACTGTACTTGAACTACTTGTCTCCATGGATCGGTCGTCCACGGAGCTTATCACGTTTTTGTGCTCGCAGGGAATATTGCAGGTGTGTATTCGATTCTCAGTTGAATTCGTCCATTGGCGTCTTAAACCGTTGGCCCGAGGAACATGATACTCTTAGTCTCCGTTTCACTCTTTTTTAGCTGCCTCACAACACCCAAATTAAATTAAAACATAACTTGGGAAGATATTCGTTATTCGATTCCGGATGACGGCGTTTGTTGAGAGTTTTTCAAATACCACTTGAGAAGGGAAGACTGTTTTACAAATCGACTGATTTCCATTGCACTGCAATCGACTAAACTCATTTGCGTAACATGAACGTCCTTATCTAATCAGCTGGGTTCGCCGTATTTATTTCGATTGACCAGTCATGCGACCACACCTTAGCTGATACCAACAGGGAGTGTTTCCCGCTTCTATGTTGTCGATTCAGGATCGGTGCTATATACGACTGCATCTGCGCACAACTAGGCAAATCCACTCACACGAATGGCACTCCGAGCCTGTGACAGACACGGTGTCACTCATAATGAGTGGGCGGCGGTCACTCGTCCGAATTCAACCTCCTGTTATTGGCGGTTTACCAGGTGGACCATTAAAACGGTGCTTTAGTTCCAGTAATGGACGGGTCAGACTTCTCTGAACTTTCTTCTCATGCGAATGCTTTCTATTTCTTGCTTCGTTCACCGTTTGGTCGACAAGGTACAACATTTTCAGGACGAGGGGTTGTGGCGAACGGGCAGGTACTGCCGTTAGCAGCATTGGTCAGCTTTATTAGTATTCCTCACTCGTGTACTCTGTTTAGCGTAACTCTACATTTGATAGCTTTTTGGTTTCCAATTTTCAATCCTATTCACAAATACCGTTTTTCTCTGGTGCTGCAGTATGAGTCTGTTTTTTGACCACCAGTCGTTTTTTTAATCATAGCCCTGCAGATCTACTGTATTGACAGAGCTAATCGGTCAAGCTAACCAAAATTCAAGCTGACGGTAACTTGAATGTTTCAGTTCTGAACTGATCATTGCCTGATAAAATACACAAATTTATTCTACATATTTTTTTCTGTGCTGTAACTGTTTCGTTCACGTTTGTTCACTTCTCGATTCTTGTTTCGTTCCCTACTTCAGTGTCTCGTGGATTCTATACCCGCAAACTTGTCAACTTTGGAGTCATTTCTACTTCCAGCCTTTCAGCCAAATCCGAACGAAGACTTAAATGCTTTAGACCCATCTAGTCTCACACCAGATGCTGACTCAATTGCTGCGGCAACTTCAACTTTTCATATGTATCGGACAAAAATGTCGCTTCTTTGTCGTTTAGCCACAACCCTTAACGGTGCCAAGGTGAGCAAGTAGAGCTTTTCTTAAATCTGGTGAAATAGCATATCCTTTCAGTTTCAGTCCCTCCTCACATTCGTTACATGATTTCATATTCTCTTTAACTTTTGGAATAAAGTCCTGATGGGTTGATTGGCCTAAAATCCAAATTATGTACTCATTATTCATGCAGGTTGGATCCGAAAATTTAGCCACTTCACGTTCTCAGTTACTCGTCTGATAGTGTTTTTGTGCTTTTTTGGTGAACTTTTTTTATGACATACTTGAAGCATGGGTGCAATGGAAACACCATATCCACTAGGGCCTACTACACGGGATGGAAGACTGATCAGTACGATACTTGAGGTGACATAAAGCCATATAGTATCTCGTTGGGTCAGCTGTGGTACCGATCTGATCGACAGCGGATTGTCATGTAACCAAAGTTGTCGGCAATTCCGGGATTCGGACCTTTTTGGCGACGTACGCTTAATCCACTTGACCACCACCGGTCATGAAATGTTGCTCTTTTCAGGTGAGATTGAGTAAACGGGTTGTTATTTTGATTTCCTGGTTTAAAGCAATGATAACAAGCTAATGAAATCTCGATAACAAGAGCTGGAATAGTGTTGAACAGCATGATCTTGCTATCAGACCCCGACTGTGATCATTTCCAAGGTTAAGTGCATTCGACTGGTCGGAGGTGGATGGTGTGTTATTGTTGAGAAAAGCTAAATTGATTCCTGAATATCTTTATTATGCGCTTGGTGCATGAATGGGGTGAACAAGGCATGTCTCAATATATAGGCTGACTGCTTTCGGCGGAGGGGGGTGGGTGGGTGGGTGGAATTAATGATCTAGAAATTAGGTGCGGTATAATCACTAAAATCCTCACTGTCGTACGATCCAGGAGACAGCAGATTTCTGTCTACTGCGTACGAAGGTGGCGACATTAAGATTTCCAATCCGAATGGTGTTTGGCATGTCCCAATACATTGTGCTACTCAAGTGATAAATTAACATCACGAATGTATTCCAGTCCGGTCTGCTAAAAACACACCAGAAGTCAGTGTTACGTCGTCCCCAACGTCAGAATTGTTCGACGAGACCAGGGTGTATCAATGTTTTTTTCCAGATGTAGCATATTGTTGTGCTTGGCATTGCCAAAGCTGGTGTGTACATTGATTACAAATGAAAAAAACTTTTCTCTAGTTGAATTATCTCTCCTAGACTTGTTCGCGGCCGTGGATCGGGATATTCTAGTTCGAAGTCTGCTTCATTACTCGTAATGTTAGTTGGCAATGACTTTCATCATTTTACTAGCATGTACTCCGTGTTTTCTACATAGGAGTTTTCGTTAACAAGTGCCCTTGTTTTTAATCCTTGAAATAGCGTATCGCGCAGACCAGTCTGCTACAGTCTCTGTCCAGCTGTGCAATCTTCTCCGCGTTCACCACAGCCAGTTGTTACGCACAGGAATTAGATGCACTCTTTGGCACGGATGAGTCGCTGTTCCACCCAGACGGCGGTAATCCTAGGGCTAGTCCGGAAGCCGCGGCCTCATGGAATCGAGTACTCCCGTTGCTCTCGTCTATTGGGGAAGATGACTTTGGTACTGACGATTCTTCCGTGCTTCAACATATCGTGCGTCTTGCAGCAGCCATGGACTCCGTGGATTCTCCGCTTGCGAACGAGAACGCGATCACTGGATCGACCGTGTTGTTGCCTGCCATTCGTCTGTTTCAGTCACTTCTGATCACTCTAGGTAAGCTAAGTGCCTTTACCTTCAGTCGTAAATACTGTATGAATGACTTAGACCGGAAAACAAATAAACCGCGGAATTAGTAAAATCAAAATGTCCGTTTCGTTCTTCGAGATGACGTTTTTATCTCATTTTCCCGAGTTGCCATGTTACTACTTCCACCAGCTCTATTCAGGCTAGATTCCCGTCTTTAGATTTACTGCAATGCAACTGCTCCGAAATAATATTTCAATTCAGATTCGATGGCATGTATTCTTAATACCACTTTGATAGGCGGGTTCATGAACTCAGCGATCATGTGCACTACTAGTCGTCTCGAGAAATCAGATGGTAAGCTCATTCCGTCACTGCAAGTGAGATATGCAAACTAAACCTACCAAACATTTCCAGCTTTGATATCCTTTTTGCGATGATCAGGATGATGGACGTGTATGCCATGAACAGCAGCCAACAAACTGCATTTCATCATCCGATGTCTCAGTCCGACTTTTGACCTTCTTTCCTCAATTTCTCTCCCATCAATCATGCGTTTACTTCGTATGGAATGCGTGTTCAGCCTCAGTTTTGTTTCATTTTGTCGGTGTTTGATTATATATGTCTCCATTTCTCTGTAGTTATTATTGTTGTAAGGTTTTCCTTATTATTAGAAGCTATCAGGTAGCAACCAGTAACAGAGCACGTCCGTGAAAATTTAATGGTTATACATACTGAAGCAAATTTTGTCGATCCAACAATATGACAGGTCCGGCACACATGTCAGTCACAAGACAAGCAATCGATTTTCTCTATGTACACTCCGATGCATTTCTGAACGGCGAGGAGGTCCCGCTTAGTGGTGTTCTGATCACATTTCTGAATCGAGGAGCCTGTGTCGATAACCGTGTTCCTATAAGGATTCGATGCCTCACGGAATGGATTGCCGCCGAGACCAGTTTGATCGAACTGTTCGCATTGGCTTTACGTGGCAGTGGAGGTGTTGGAACCAACGTGGATGAGTGAGTTCTCGCTGTTCAGCTTTCCAGTTTGCGCTTTCTGATGTGCCAGAGAAATTGAAGAATGACAGTTCAAATTAGTGAAATCTTTTGGATCCGTCTAAAATCCAGTCCCAGTCTTTCAGAAGTTAATGTGACTTGTGTGATCAATCTAACCCACCGGTCTGTGATTTGTTCGGGACTGATGAGTGAACTTGTGGAGCGCCAATATTTCCACTGACTATCATCCCAAACCTTCAAAAGCCTTTAGGTTTTTGAACGGCAACTAGCCGGATTCGGAATCTTTGTGACATTTAAAGTGATCCACAATGAACCAGTTAGTTTCAATTACCAGTAGATGTCTATGGAGAACTTCAAGTAGCGTACAATGTGTTGACTCCGTTCTAAGCAAAGGAGAATCATGAGTGGTCGGAAATATTAGAAGAGATAATGATGTTGGGAATAGATGAAAATACAGAAGTTCGATATCCAGGTGACTTCCGGAGCGAGCTCTGAAGAATAGACATTAAAACAATAATGGCAATTGTCATTCAGCTTATTACCAGGCGGTTGGAACATGTTCAGCAGAGGTTTATTTGGAGGAATCGTGCATGCATTCGTGATAGCGATAATGGTAGGACGAAATTACCTCCATAACAGGTTTCTACCGAACAGTCAATGAACAAAAATAACTTGCTCAACAACCTGGAATTTTCATACGTAATAGCACCAGCTCCAATTTTTTCGGCAGTGTTCACCAACCGTGGTTCAAGCGGACGAATTCGTTCAAATGGACGAGTGAATCTTCCATATCATTTTATCATGATTCTTGGAAGCATAGCGCAAACAGGTTGCGAAATTCCTCCAGATGGAGCAGGTGAGGATAAACCCTGAAGTTCTCCAAAAAGAGAGCGGACGTTATTGCTTGAGACGACTGGTAAAGCCTTCCTAGGGTTTGTGGCCTTAAGTGGTTTCCCAATAAGGATGTGCGCTCGTCTCACGTCTTCTGTATTCATAACACAGCTTGGCTCTTGGCGCCTCAACTATTTCAGTTTGCAGAAATGTCATTCGCAACATGAACTGCCTAGTAGGATAATATCATATTTTGATAATAAGTTCCACACGTTCCAAAACGCAACGGAAGTGACGAAATGTACCAAAACTGTTCTGGTGGCGTGCTGCTTAGAGACCACTTTTTCGTTCCTGATCAGAAACAGGGTGGCCGTAGGTACAGTCTCATTTTGATTTTGGCAATTTGTTGGCATCTGTTACTTAAGCTCTTTTGATCGCATTCGAGAACACTACCACGCTTAGCTTAATCGCAGACACAAGGGTCTGTCTGATAACCATTACCACTCATCTTGCAAACACTAACCATCTCGACGTTAACGAGTTGTTCAAACCAAACGGAAGATATCAAGTGCTGACAGTTATTTGCTTCTGGAGTTGTCACAATTCTTTCGGATAGCCCCCAAATTTCTACTTAAGAACAGTCGATCTGAAGCTTAGAGTTGTCTTGACTACGGTTTCAAAGCGCAGCATATTTGACGCTAGGTTTTGCGCCGATCTAATGTCATGTTCGTACTTGCAATAGTGATACGGAATGCCGCAATAAGGATTACCAGTGCGCACTAGATTGACATTGACCCAATTTATGCAATTGATGACAGTGAGAGAAGCCCAAAGCTCCTGTTTCATTCGTGAGTTATGTCTTTACATACCAAATAGGAGGAATCGCGGCTGGTGGAATATGTTCGCTTCAGTGGTACTTGATGGATGTTTGTACTTCGCATTCACGTGTTTCCCCGGTCCTGATTAGCTGATTGTCTGCGCAGGCCACAATGGAGCTGCATCGGACTGTACCACGTAATTTGCACATAAAGTCGCTAAATCTAACTACCTACGCACCAATCAACAGAGATGAATTTGAATCTGCTCACTGTTAGGTGGTGCTATTCTCTTTCTGTGCCAAAGCCACACGGTCATTTTATTGGTTAACCGTAGCCACGTAGGTTAAAGTGGAATCACTCAGACACAATTAGTAAACAAGTGGTGATCGAGTCGTGCCAACGTAAGAAAGCATTCGGACAGAAAGGTAGATAAGTGTCACGCTAACTTGTAACTAGCCTTAAGTCACGGTTGGATGACAGAGATTCAAAGAGTAAAATCGACTGAACCAGCTAGTTGTTCACGGCGTTGGCCAAACGGATAAGGTCGAATCCTCCCACCGCCGGTCAACTTCCCCACTTGGGAGCCCTCTGTTAACCGCGGCCCCCTTCCTGAAAATTGATGTGCATGGTTGTTTCACTAATAAAGGAAGTAAAATATTAAAAAATGTATATAATTAAATGCGAAATGTCGTTCCGCCTTGGTCTCCAAATTTATTATCCGTTTGACTGCTTAAGTAAATCTTATCAAATCACTTTGTTGTCGACCGCTGATCAGGCTTTCTATGAATGTAAATGGGTGATTCACTACAACCTCGGTTCTTGGTAGATATCTTACTATATCCCATTGTTGATTTGCATTCATCTGCATTTGATTCCTCACATCATTCGGAACCCAGTAACGTTTTTTGGCAGTTCAGGCACTTGGATTGTCACTAAATTATAAATCTGACTCGTTTACTGATATTTTGCCCGCATTCCGATGTTCCCTTTTCAGGTATTGCGCATTACAACGCGAAGTTGTGCAATCACGCGCGACTCGTCATACACTTAGTCTCCTCGCCAACGTAATTGGCTCTGATCACAGTGCGGGCAAACGCTTTGGCGACGGCCGTTCTCGCCTTTACAGTCGCCGTGATTTCGCACAGTTTATCTGTGAAACCCAGCAGATGTATCTAGTTCAATGTGCGACGTCCGTGTTAGTGGCTGTTTTAGACGAATCATCCGGTGCAGCTCAAGACTCTGGCACATTAATGTCGCTTAGTTTATCCAAGCCTTCGCATTTATCTTGGTCAGTGCTAGGTCTGTTCAGCGCAGGAGCTATGTCAGAACAAGATTCATTTGCAGCACAGTCAGGTGGGTGTCCGTTTCGTAACTCGGTCCTTTTACCTTATAGCTTCGTCGTTGCGATGTCAGCTTTCTGATCCAATTCCATGTTCCCATTTCATTACAGTTCTTTGTGAATCGCTGCTAGAAAAAGTCATACATATAGTCCATAGGTGATTATTTAGCAAGAATTCACCACCGGAGAACAGTAAAATTGACTATCATTAAAATGACAAGAGTAACGGTTTTATCTACTTTGCTTTTTCTAGACAACAAGGTGTCTTCCGTACAACCAGGAGTTTCTCTGCTAGTCTCAACTTTATCGTGGGCGTTGCGTCATATCGCATGTGTGGAAGAGGTGTGCTTAGAGCTTGCCAACCTTGGCTTGTTCAAACCCTCCGGGTCGCAACCGGATTCAAGCGAAACACCATCCAAAACGAAATCAGTGAATCGAGATTCGTCTTTGTCCGGTCAGATGGTACTTTACCTATTACAGGTGAGTTCCTAATGGATGTCAACCTGATTTTCTCATCCGTTGAGGCTTGTCCAATCTATAGATGTTTCTCACGCGCTACAGGTCCGACTCTTTTCATTGACCTTTATTCTCATCGATTAAGCGAGCAGTAATAAAAATCAGTTTGTGGAATCGCTGCGCCAATTTAGTGGTAGATTCTCAGGTTGAATTTCAAACACCGGTTTTTCCCGTTTTGATTGCTACATCAGAATAAGCGCTACAGTAGAGAAATTCAACAAACAAGTTACAGAAATAATGATTTTATAGATCACATCCAATCACCTGAGAAAATGAGCGAATGCAACAGCAGCACATCATCCAATCATGTGGCTTTCTGTAATCTTACGAGTTCCACATCGAGAACCCATCGCGTCCGTCTGAAATTCATTCTGATTTGGTTCGTGATCCTCGGCAAACATACCACTCCCGATCAGCATGAGTGACGTGTGACTCAAACACCTTGGCCTAGTGTTATTTTACATCCGACTTTTGATTGTCCCACAATACATCCACTTTGACGGTGCTCAAATTGCGCATATATCCCTGGCAGCGCATCTAGAGTACTCTCAGAATTCGATGTGGATCCCGTCCTGCGCAAATCCATACACGCTCCAACGGGCTTTTTGACTTTTTGTTAACGTGTCTGTGACTTTTTCTGACTCCTGCACATGGCATACCAATGTATCCTCTGTTTATCAACAGTATGCGGACTAGTGTTCACGTGTCTTTTTTTTCTGTAGTTCTGGCTACCCATACTGCTTCGTAAATCGCTGCACTTGATCACACTAACAATGGCCAATCCACTCTTCGATATAATTAACCGAATATCTACTTTTCTAACGCGCTTTCTTTCCTCATTTATTCAGCTGGTTCAGAATGCATGTGATATTTCCTGTTTTTCTTAAAGTGTTTTTTTTATATGAGCCCATCCGTTTGTATCATTTTTTCGTCTCACTACTCTGGATCGTGTTGGCCGACCAAACTGGGTGCGCCAAAAGCGGTGTTGCAATTTAAGGAACCGTGATCATTGCACTAGTTTACGGCTCCATTTCTTCGGGTGAGCTGAATTGCTTCTAACTCAGTTTACTGAAGTTACTTCTGTTATCCGTAGTTGTGTTTAGCTTCTTTCGAATAAGAAAAAGCGCTAGAAAACTGCCTTTGGTTAACATGGAATAAAATTCCCAAGAATCTTCAACCATTGGATTTCAGTTTGTTATTCGCTAAACTTGACGAAATTTTTTTACTCTGTTTCCCAAATTTTGTCAGCACAAATCGTGCAACTGGGACCTATCCACTGAAAAGTTGCGTCAGGCCGTGAATAGCATGTTTTCTGTCCCCGTTTCAGTATTCGACTCGTCTACCGAGTAAGTGTGGACCCCAGCGTTCTTTTTGGCAGTTATCTGTTACCCACATTTCTTCCCCTCCATATAATGTAGCCGTGTACTGCTGTCTTGTTATTGTACTCACAGATCGTCAGTCCTGGGCATCAACGGGCATCAACGGGAAGTGGTTCAGCTGCAACATCTGATTTCGTTTGGTTTGGCCTCATTGCGTGTCCAGTTGCGGTCTCTTATCTGTAAGTTTGCACTGAACTTATTATCTAAGGCGGCTGTCAAAATTAAGGGAGCTGGTGGTATTAACGGTAACTGAGGCAGCTTCGTTGAACTTCCCGTTTTTGTTTATGTATCAGAGCTCACAGCTATTAGTTGCTCTGCCCAGTGGTAAACGTATTCCTATTGTCGTTTGCGCGCAGCTTTCATGAAAACGAACCCATCGAATTAAAGCACTAAGAGCACAGCAAATTGTTGTGCACCTGTATCAGGTACACAGACTTTGATGGCTTACAATCCGTGCGAAACTATGCTGCATTCGGCACGGGATTTTCGGTTAGCTTAACTACCCAGTTCCAATTATCCTTACGTATCATCCGTGACCAGAGTTTTAGCCTCCCGAGTAGTTCATTTGGATTAATCGTTATTATCTTTTCTCACTTTTGCACTAAACCGTTTAAGCCTGAATATGTGCAGATGAAGCGAGCCATAGATACCACTCCCTATCCTCGATGGACAACATTTCAGGAAACTAAACAGATAATTCACAATGAAACCGCGGTTCTTCTTTGAAATACTCGCCACATTTTGAAGTTTGGAGCATCAATACAAACTTGTCTTGATTGACGCCGGTTACCAAGTGCATCCTAAAACAGCTCCAGGTGTAGCACCTGGGCATTCTGTTGCCATTTTTAGCTATACTTAGATAGGAAAAATATGAATCCGATGGAAGTGTTGATATGTAGCATCCACCGCACATTTCATCACTTCAGATGCACGTCCAAGGTTGTGGTTTCATCTTTGTACGTGCATTTAAATGTTGCGCCTATGTGGATCTCCTCCACTGTAGTTCTTAGTTCTGGGTGAGTGACAGGGAAGATGATGTGGAGCAATTCATTTTGTGAGATAAGCTTCTCACTGTCTGATTGAGATTTTCTTAGCGCATAAAGTGATTGGAAATTACTTTCGTGTTTCTCTTGTTTATAACTCAAACTTCTTCCTAACCTCCATCCTCACCAATTCACTTGCTTCACAATACCGAAGCCGTTTGTGAACAGTCCGCCTATTGTGCTTGGAGACTTTTGGACTACTATATGAATCACGTAGATGATTTGATGAATGCAGCACCTATTCCGGTAACACTTCCGTTTCAAAGTCCGCGTGGTCCAACAGCGCTGAGACGTTTACAGGACGATGTGGTTTTATCACCATACCAAACCAAGATTGACAACAGCAGCAGCGTGGGACTGTTACCAAATCAATCTGGTGGGTCTGTAGAATCGCGAAAGAATATTATAAAGCGAGAAGCTAATACACTGAAGGAATATCTTCCTCGATTACTGGATACCGACTTGATTGAAGCAATAACGAGACTGTCTAAGGTAATGTTCATGCACGTCATTTTTTTCCTGATGAATATCATCGCTAAATAATCTCGCATCTTTGAACCATTTTCCATATGCATAGAGGCTTATGCAGCTGGATTGTTCCCTGATCACTGTGTTACCCCTACTCTGTCATCTCAACTTTGTATATTGCTACGGCCTAGTGCTTGTGAAACGCAATCAAATTTTGTAAGTGGTTATAAAGTCTTATGGGTTTGGCGTCACCATCAAGCGCCCCCCTAATGTCAATTGTGGGCTTCAATGTAGTGGTCTGTGGTTACCGTATGTAAACAAGGTGCACCTTCCACATTCGACAGAGTTGACTGCAACCGAGGGAGTTCAGTCATTATTAATTTTTTGTAACTCATAGTAGTTGTTTTTGTCCGGTACGGCTGCTTTTCTGATTATTTATTGACACTGAATGTAATACGAATATTCCCCAATTGCGCCGACTTCACGTAAATTTGTCTCGGAGCAATAACAGATCCATTTACCCCATATACACAAAGCTTATAATTGATTGTTAATAGTGGCTAACTATTGACTGACCTGGTTTCTCTTTTTGTTAAAAGCGGTTGGTAATATTTCCATTCGGTATGGTTATTAAGTGACCGTGCAGCACCATGATTACTGAAGGAAACGCTTTCTCTATGAGATGGTTTACGGCAAAACGGACATCGCCCACTGGATCTAGTGCATTTTTGGTTTCGGACTTGGTTACAAATTGTCCGACCTATCTTCGAAGTCCGAATTGTGGCATGGATCGCTGTTTGAGATTTCGTAAACTTCAGGTGATTTGACTGCTTCCGTTTTCCCACGCGACAGTCACTAATGCTGAAAAACGTGCCTTCTGTTGCCCATTTCCAAACTCCTCACTTTTGATATTTATTTCCTTTACAGTCATCGTATCTGGAAGCTAGTCAACGACTTTTTGTACAGGTTATGCAGCATCGTCTGGAACGACTTGTTGCTCGCCCAGTTGCCGCCGCCTGGTGAACTTTTTTCAGAAAAAATTCTGCAACATTTGTATCATTGTGCACATATACTTTTACCTATTTGCATGTTTTTTCACTTTGACGTTATGGGTGGTCACAGAGGCCCAAAGCTCTCATTTGTAATTTCCTTTCCTCCTGAATTATTAGGTGTCACAGTAGGGGCATATTATCATATGACGGTAGCCACTCATCAGTAAACCTTGACATATTTGGATAGTCAGTGAGCAAATTCTCTCCGGTTTCGTGTTTAGGGCCAGGTCCTATTCCTTTACGATTCCTTTTATATGACGACAACAAGGTATAAAGGATGGGGACGGTGTATTTGTTTATACATGGGAGCGAGTTCACTGGGCTCTCAGTCGTCTGAATAACACGATTACCTCACAATCATTGCTCTTTTTTTGCCTGGATTTTCGCGAAACCTGCGGTCGCGCTGAAGTACTTCTTCCCGGTTTCCACTGATTTCTCGGCCGCTTGTGGGTTTACGATCTCCAATCCCTGAAAAATAATGAAATTAGAAGGTTTTTGACCACAAGTTTCCCATAGTTTATTCAAAATTTACTACACACGCGTACCAATACTTATCTAATGGGAAAGTCTTACACAATACAAGCAAGTATACCTATTCTCTTACTCAATCACAGTTTCTACGCGACCGCGAAGAAATTAACGTGGAGGACCACGCCTTTAAGCTTGAACACCAGATTTTTTGCTAAAACTGAGCACCGACGGCTCTTCTACTTCTGGTACAAAGGCCCGAAGGACACTGCACCTGAACTTTCATCCGTAAATCCTACCGCGTATGAAGATAACTGCCTCCGAAATCGAAACAAGAAAAGGCGCAGCACATCAATCATTTTCAGTATTCACCCCCACTCACATCACTTCTGGATTCATCATTAGTCATTAACCGACAAGGCACAACACACAGACCACGGTTCGAAACACTGAGTCAAGAATGACTACGATAGCAGGGCGGCAGTGCGTGAGACGCGTAACTGTCGAAGAGTGAACATCTGTTTGATGAAGCCTATATCTGGACGAAATCGGGCCTGCTGTTCGCGGGTGTTACCGTCATGTGCATAATTTGAATCACGTGGATTCCATCTATTTCTGTTAGACTACGGGATTCTGAACATCTCGTAAAGCATATCTCATTAACTCGTCCATAACGAAAATCAACATGAATGGAGAGATGAGACGCCCTAGTCGAATGCGGCTAGTCGTTTCGAATGACCTTCAAAAATTACCATATAAATTCACGCGACCACAGGCATGCAATTACGATAGTACCAACAAGTTCACAAAATACGCCAGCACACAACGCCTGTGGAGAATAACCAATCGCGCTGTCCGATACACTGAGTCGAGACAAAGAACAAGGAAACAAACAGAAGGGAACAGTTAGACAGAAAGATCATTATCCTATACATTAAAAATGTAACTGAATTAACCACATACAACTCCAACCTCAAAGAACCACAGTTGCTCATAGACAATCCCAAAATTTGAGAAATCATCAATTAGCGTTGAACAGCAAGGCAAGTAAGTCCCAGTGATTGCTGCCTTCGCCCCATAGTTACGTTTCTATACGAGGAGTGAATATCCAAGGCGAACAGGGAGTGTAATTCGCCAACGTCTCGACTACCGCGGGTAGTCTTCCTCAAGGCAAGTTTTACAATCGAATGACTGAGGAAACGTTCACATGCCAACGAATGTCAGGCTCATTTTTAGTAGTAGGAGACTGAATGTTTTCATGAAATAATTCACCATCTGATATCATCGCTCAACTCACCATAA
>LUCM01003508.1:131081-145281 GCA_008360955.1 Fasciolopsis buskii | reverse complement strand
TCGTTCATACATACGTAGCCTCTTTTATCAAAATCTTTCCTATTATACCGACGGTCAACAAGCCAGAGTTTGGTGACGTAAGCCTTGTGAACGTGTGTAGTATCCGAATGGGTGGACAAAATTTGCCCGGAAGCACACGATCAGTTTTGCAGTTATTGGCACTCGCCACGAATGCCTACCCGGTACTCCCTCATCCATACAGGCTTCTACTTGTACACTTCGAATTCCGGTGTCTCAAGCCAATCTAATTTGCAGCGTGAACAGTGTGCATGGAAGCTGTTGGTTGAAGAGTAGAGAGAAGAAGGAGAATTGTGATTCGTTGATAATGGTTTGTGAGTTGGGCTGAGCAAACCTTAGGAAGGAGGTGAGAATGGGAGGAGAATAGATAGAAATCGAGGGTAGTATATGGATGAGTGAACAAAATTAGCCAATCGGGAAGCACACGACAGGTTTGTCGGTTATCATTAGCGGTCGTCACCTATGCGTTCCCGATTTCGCGTTTTTTCGTTATTTCTTCCCCCTCCTTCTCTTTGTGCTCTCTTCTATCCTCGTGTCTGGCGCTTTCCGTCTTTTCTTTTTCCCGCGGCTTGTTGTTTTTTTCTTTTCGGTTTCCCTTTTTCCTCTTTTCCCTTTCGCTGTCTTTTCCTCTTTCTATGTTTTTTTGTCTATGTATTCCTTTTTTCGCCTCTCCTACTTATTTGGTCTTTTTTGGTCGTTTTTCCGTTTTTTAGCCATATTCTTCGGTCTGTTCTTTTGTCTTTTTCCTATTCATCCAATTTTTTCGCTCACCTTTGTGTTTTTCCTTCTCCACACTCATTGGCGTTTTATATCACTATTTTTAATATCACTTTTCCACCTAGCTTTTGATTTTCAATATTTTTTCCTCATTCGGAGGTGTCTATTTGAACTCGTAAGTTATTTTGCATTGCATGACCAACCAAATTAACCAATAGCATTTCAAGCAATGATTGATGTATTTGTTTGTGTATTCATTGACGTTGGATGAATTCTTAGATGAGCTTAGCGGTTACGGTTCCTACATATTGTCAGTGTTTCGTACTGGTTATTCCACCGTGCAATGTCGGATTAATATTTAAAGCAAAAATCGTTGTTGATTAAAGATACCCGGGCCTGAACAGTGGAGAACGGTCATTTGTTTATATATATTGAAACCAGTTGGTTTTCGCCTGCGATTAGACTAGTTCAACAAACGCTAACAGTAACGTTTGGTTCTGTGTAGTCATTCTCACCACAGTCTTACGGACTGAAAGAGCAATAAATATTGATTTAGGAAGCTGATGACCATTTGTCTGCTGTCTAAATTTCACCTAAATTAGTGTTTGAAAAAGGCACTGAGATGCGATTATTGTGAGACAAACAAGGACAATTGAGTAGTTGAATTGATCTCTCGGATTTTCGTGTCTCAAGCATATGCTGATCGAAAATGTGTTCGAAAGCAAAAATGAAGCAGATAGCGATGTAATTTCAGTAATAATGGAGTAAACCAGATTTGCGATGTTTATATGGTGAGGCATCCGATGAGAAGGCTGGAACTCGTCGGTTTGTCAGATAACACTGACATTCAGCATTTGTATCTAGACGTCCCGACCCAGCATATCTGGTCAATTCTGAATAAGACCGACCCAACAATTCTTCGGGATCCATGTTATCCCCCTTTCGGTACATGGATTTCAGGCTAAGCTTGTCTTGATGACGATATGCAAATTTGTTTATGTAGAAACTTGGCTCATTCATATTCGAGTGATTAATTATTTGTAAAAAATGGTACACTCTGATATCAATGAAACTTTTTCAAATATTCCCAAGTTTTCTGTTTGAGGAAGCGGTTTCTACCAACCACTTTACGCAGAACTGACGGCGTCAAGCCAAGAAACATATTTTATTAGGAGTTATTTGGATATTTCGACTCAGTGGTTTGAGATCAATTAGTGTACATTTAAACTTTTCCACACTTATAACTGTGACTCTCGACCACAATCGCACAGAACAGGTACACTCCTGTCCACATGATTCCAGTGGCCAATGACGGACACATCGAAAATATCGTCTTCCCGGTGACGCTGCAAACCAGTCACAAATAAGCCTAATAAAGCGAACAAAATACTGTTTCTGTTGAGTGGTTGAAAATAGATCCATTCCTACCGACAAGTTTTCTTTTCTCTACTTTTGTTGAGTGATAATCAGGATAAGGTAGGTAACTTTTGGATCTTAGTACAAAGAAAGCAATTACTTTTGTATATCCGTCGCTGACCGGCGGTGATTAGACAGTCAGCACTGGAGCGCCTCCTTTGTTGGCGTCGACTCCTTCGCAAAACTGATGTACATTGTTCTCTCACCAACAAAGGAAGTAAAAAGAGATTTAAAAAAGGTAGAAAAGCCTAATGATTTCGTGGTTTTATTTGAGCAGTTGTGGATAGAAAACTTTTCTGAACCCGGTTTTCCATTCTACAGTTTGAAGAGTAAAATGTCCTTTTCCAAAAGCAAATCTTAAAATAGTGATCTTTATTCAGCGTTTTATGGAAGCTTTTGTGGAATTTGAGTGTAGAAGCTGTTTTGACAGAAAGAAATGTTCTTGGAATCTAATAAGTTCTACCTAATTCAAATTACAAAATACTACAGATTTTTTAGTGTAACATCGATATCGCGATTGGGGAAAATTATTTTTGCATAGTTTTTCTCTTAGCATTTTGAAGAAAAGGATGAGAGCTTATCTTGTGACCTAATGTCAGGGTGTACTCCTTGTGCAACGCTCTAATAACGAGGAAGCTGTCACATTTATGGCCGTAATTCTGACGTCTAATTTAGCCAAATGATTTGGACCCTATCCCTCCCAGTCAAATTTTGATCGATACGAGAATGCGTGGAGGCCAGATGCGGAAATGAACAATTTTCGAACATATTCTTCACCTGCTTCAACAACTACAAATATGCCTGCCATTAGGTGAGATTCGCAGACCACTTGATCCAGTGAACGAATTTTTATCCCTGAGCCGAGCAGGTTTTGGAGTGCATCGAAAAGTCGATACGCTATATGCTGAATATATGTATATGAATGTCCAAAAGTCAGTAAGGCAGCGATCTCAATGACGCTGTATCTGACGTCTGAACAATTGCCTACGTGGATTTTCAACCCGCCAAATTTTAAATTTGAATGAAAACTGCATTGAACATTCAAGGACGTCGTGATGGACTTTACGTTTGATGTCTTTTAAAAAACACACGGAAGATAAACAGGAAAACAGTTCGACGGATGGACAACAACAGATGCGTTGTGACAGGATTTGTCCCACATGGTTTATGGGTGCCCCGTATAGACAAGAATTATCGAGTTTGGAGATTAGTGACAACAAACCTATTGCAGCTGGCCTGTGGAACACCAAAGGCATATACATTGTTCACGTGTGACATTATTTCATTTCTATCCATTCCATTTGTGTGACCACATTGTGATGTACAGAAATACTGATCCAAGCTTTTCCTATCATTTTCTGTTCGTAAGTTTTTTTCATTCTCATTGTACCGCATCCAGAAATATCCAACAGGTGATCTGTAAGGATTTAAAATCTAAATTCAGGACTGCATGTCTGTGAACTTGTAGTACGATTGGAGCCGCCGTTGTACGATATTTTTCTGCTCATGATGCAATCGTAGGCATAAAATTGCACTCACAACAGTGTTGTTAATCCATCCGATGATGAAGTGACGTGCCATTCGGTCGAATTACCACGGCTTAATTATATGTTCTAACTACATTCCACTGCCAAACGTAAAAAAATTAGAGTATCATCTGACTTGCGAGAGTGAATTGGCATTGAAGAAAGGTCATAATTATTTGATCGATACTGATCAGGAGAAATCTTGGTTATTATTTTCAATTTCAGCCCACAAGCCTATAAGTGGTAGGTAAGCAGAACAATTCAGTTTGTTCTCAAAACCAGGACAAGGTTTCGTTTGAATAATACGTTACTGATTTCATAATGCATTCGATAAAATGTGATGTAAAACTAAATGGTCCATTCGTAAACCATATTATCAGTGTTTCAAAATGCACCGGAATACTGGGATTAAATTGAAAGAATATTGTTGACCGTCAGTGTGATATAGCAATGCTCTCGTGCTCATATTTTCTGCTAATTAAACGATGCTATCCTAAGTGGAAGTAAAACCAAAAAAACTAATATCCACAATGATGACAACTTCTGTGTCCATCTATTGGTTGAGAAAGAAGGGGTCTCTATGGAATGGTTCAGTGGATCATTCTGTTCACTACTCCATGTGTCCTAAGGTAAACACGTAAAAGTCGTTGACTTCGGTAATGCTTGAACCCAGCCAGGCTGGACGACCAGACATTGCTGACAGTTAAATGACGAGGCCACACCTAGACTTCAGGTGTCTCGCATTTGAATCCCATCGGTTACCGGTTAGCAACAAGGCATGATATGCTAAAATCCGATAACATACAAATAGTAACTTCCATTCCCGTCGGATTTCCTAGTTCAGCCGATTGATGTTATCGTAACCCAAGAGAGATTACCAATATAAGTCCAGTGATTCCAGTCTAACCACCACGTACACTTAGATTATCTCATGAACTGATATGCAAACATGCAACTGAAAAAGTCTGAATGGGTTTGTGTTTAGACTTATCTAAGTGCTGTTGTATTCACTGCATTAGAAACCGATGATTTTCGCGTGCTCTAAAGAACACCAGAGACGAAACGATTACTTAAGAAGATTTTGAGTTGCTGTGTTAGATTCCCAGTGTGAAGATGACGAGGACCTGGTGTGACGCACTTTATAATATTGTCATGGTTGAAATGCTCGTAATGTCTGTTCACAATATGCTTTTTTTAATCGTGAGCACATTTATGATCGCCACTACAGTTAGCTGCTACTTTGCTTCCGACAGGAAGCAGATGATAATAAATACAAAAATATAAAATAGCGTGGCGCAGAAAAAATCGATTGTGGTACTTAAATTACTTAAACGGCAGTTGCACTTGATCACTCAGCCTTTACTCAAGGGGGTTTTGTGGCCTCTGCTACCCGAATGCATTTGTGCGACTAAACTACTATGTGCTTTAATGAATGGTAACAGCCATGGGGTCGTTGGTTCTCGCTTTTGCATCGTGCATTGTAACTCTGCTGTCCACAAAGCATGTAGTTTACGGCATCTGAATCCCCGAATATTGCCACGGTTGTGCATTCATCTTCAAAACGTCCTTGAGAAGAATTATTTATCTGAGGAAGCGGAAACTCCTGCTTATTGCAACCTGTTCGCGTGATGTTGTGGGTCCGTGCATTGGTTTGAGCGTCAAATAGCTGACGCTAGCGGATATGCTCACCAGGCTTTGGCTCTCACTAACCTTCTGATTTCGTTCATTCCAGATAAGTCACGTACTCCTAGGGATCTGTGTCCCAATGAGTATTGCAACCGCACTGCGTAGTGAAGGTTAGATATTTGCGTACAACAAGAAAGATGTGCTGTTTCGTTAGGGTTTGCATCTTGTGTAACTCGGTCCCGAGAGATCAAACGATGGAAATTTTCTCATTTCAAAAGTTTGTTCACAAAATTTTTATGAATTTCAATCCCAACAAAGCAATATGGGTAAGTGGCTCTATCAAAGTTACATTTGGACCCTATAACTGTTAACCGTATAGTACAAGGGCATATGCCAAATTCGATACATGGTACTTTCGAGCAGAAACAATTTTAAGAACGAAGATTTGAAATTCTAACTACAATAAATCCGATGGAAACCTGAAGTGAACTTGCAACGGATTCGTGACCAGACCCGATGAAATTAATTTTAATATTATGCACCATCCATAATGGCACGAAAAATTTTTCCTTCTAACGTAAA
Source organism: Fasciolopsis buskii (assembly GCA_008360955.1). NCBI lineage: Eukaryota > Metazoa > Platyhelminthes > Trematoda > Plagiorchiida > Fasciolidae > Fasciolopsis > Fasciolopsis buskii. The sequence continues at coordinate 139,396 of LUCM01003508.1, read as the reverse complement.
GTGTATATTGGCAGTATGATTAAAAAGATGTAATTTTACTTTCTTTTCGGACTGTGATTGAAATCACTTTTGAACTAGGTAAGGTGGACTTGCGCTCAAGTCATAAGATACAACCCCGTACAGCTTTGTTGTAGCCTGTTTACACACCCAGCCAATATTGCCCGGGGGGACAGGCTACCATGGAGTCAAAAATGCTTCGAATGTCATTATATCGAATGTATCCCACCAGTGGCGATTGTTCCTCTTTTCAATATAAACGCATTTTTAAAAACTCAAGAACGTGTTTTTCAGCTGTTGTGGGTTTCTCATTGTTTTTAGTTAAGTAGAACGGGTTACAGTCAATTCTGTGGACATTGGTAACCTTTATCTATGCGTTATTATCAATGACTGAATTCCTTGTTACTATTTCAATTAGTAAAACTACAACTGATGAATATTTGCATAAAGGATACTAGATAGGGCACTGATGGACGGTGACGAGATTCGAAACCTGGGACAGCATAACAAAGATTGTCGAGTTACTGATGTCGAATTTCAAGTCTCTACTGGTCGGACTGAAAAGTCTACTAGGAAAGTGAATTTGTTTTTTATTTTTACCATACGGGAATTTCATGTTCAAAGAGGTCTCTAAACATCAAGCTGTTCGGTCCTTCCATTCAAACACGAACAAGTGCTATTCAGTTTCTTTTTGTCTGTTCCTAATTCCAAAGCTGGGAAACCAATTAGCAGAATCCATAACTCGGATGGTTTCAGCACCAAAATTATCATACAATAGTCACGTGATACGGTTTAGCTAATCCCTCGGATCAGTCTATATCATCTTTAAACAAATGAAACCGTTTACATGAATATATTTTATAGCAGAATTCTAAAAATGATCGATCCACTGCTGGTGCATTAGCTACTGAGCGTGCTCAATATGTGATTCCCTATCTTGCTCATAATAGTCACCAAGATGGAGTTATCCATGACATGCAGTTACTAATTTGATTTCTATGACAGCTAAACCTAACCGGTGTGGTGAGTGAAATTAAATGAAAATTTACTGCAATCCCCGCTGATAAGGTAAATAGTAAATTCTGAAAGTGCTGTTTTCCAACTATATAGGGTGTTTTCGAATTCAAAGAAATGAGATTATCCAGGGAAATTTCGTTGCACACTTGTTCCAAATGTCATCCATCATCTGTCCACATACTGGCCGCACCCTTTTCTCTAGTTCCTTGGGAAATGTTTTTAGGTTTGTCCAGTCAGGTCTTTTAGTGTCTGACACACTCTCGTTCGGGTCAGTTCCACCAAGAAAGGAATTCCCTACCAAAATTCGACTTGTTTTATTACCTCGTAGTCGATATGTGTAAGTCTAATCGCGGCAGTTTGGTGGGCTTGCCATTCGACATAGTGTCATGTATTCCAGGGTTAAACCATAAGAAAACAAGCTACTGCTCTGTCCAAATGTGCGCCACGTGGTTTTCTAGCTGTGAGGGTCACGTTGCCTGACTGGTACGCAAACCGAACAGATATCTATTTGGTAAAATATTTTTTTCTCTTACCAAATTCCCAATTAAATTTAACAACATTATGATTAACCGTGTATGGTTACCGTTCGTTCAGATTACAGAACCCGGTTGAATCTTGACTAATGTGACTCTAAACTACTATCCAACGAATTGTGCTATACATTCACGTTGCATTTTACTTTATAATACAATGTAGCAAAATGTGTGGCACGAGTGCTTGCACACCTGGAACTGACTGGTTCAAATATGCTGGGCAAGTAAGGACGTGAATTTTTAATCTTCGTGAGCCTGTTAGTGTTCAATTTGTGTTTCAATTGAGTTTCAGATTGTGAATGCGCTGATTTTTGTGGAATCATTTCCATCTGTCTCTAGGAGCTTTCAGCTCGTTGCCTTCTATTAGCTTGCCCCAGACCTTCTCTCCTTCAGTTATTCGTGTACGGTTAGACAGAATAAGGCACACTGTATTCGCAGTCGGAAATGTCTTGTGTTAATAGGTCTTGATTTGAACAACATTCAGTAGACAGTGGACCTAAAGTTCCACTATCGTAAACAGGATATTAATGTACATTGTCGTTTTATGGCATCTAACGAAATCGAACTGAGAACCCTTGATTTCGCCCGATAGGCTTATGTTATTCCAAATTTGCTGTCTCAAGAAACACCAGGATGGGTCCTTGGAAAAAGAGTAGGAAGCATTTTGGGAAAATTCGATAATCACTACGACTGGAAATCTGCATCGTAGGTCAAAAATCATTCCTGGCTGGGTTCTGGAGAGAATATCCATTGAGTCGAACTCATGAAGTTGGGCTCGTGAGTGCGTCAGTCACGTTAATATGTTTGATCCTACGTTGCATGCCAAATCATGCCCTCCTCGGAGATTACCACTTTGTTGAAAAACTTTGCAATATAACACAAGCTATTTGTCCTAAAAGAGATAATTCAAGTGACTTCGTTGAACTGAAGGCCATGCGCGTGAAGGACCGTGTCATAAAACTGCCAGTGTTATTAGCAATAGCCGGAAACAAAAAATCTGCTGGAATGGAGTAAAGAATCTCACGAAGTAGTTGTAGGAAAATGTTGGACAACCAAATAGACAGAGTCACACTCTTTCAACAACAGGTATCAGATATTCTATACCTGACAGTATCTGGTTCTTGGATGCCAGGGCTATAGTTGCCATCTAAACAGTATTAATGATATGTCCCAGAAGCAGGCTGGATTTAGTTCGACCAGATCAGAAACATCTGAACTGTTCGGAATTACCCCTTTATGTTGCATATGGTCACAACGGAATTAACTGTTGCAAATTTCCTCTTTTCGAGACCATTATTCCTAAATGTCATGGCCTACCAATTAGGTAGCGTCACTGTAAGCAAAAAGCAACGTTAAATTTTAAGTTGTATCACTGGTTCTCTCGTTATATCAAGATTTTTAGCGTTCTTACTTCCCATTTAAATAAAATTCTCCAGCAATGTTTATTTCATTACGTATTGTTTCAGTGCACACTTCATTTAGATAGATAGATAGATAGAAAGTGGTAGCAATAATAAAAGATAATAAGGAAACGGACGTAAATCTAACGCAAGAGTAAATAGCGATTGTCGGATCGAGTGCTGTCTGCCACCTTAGCGACTGCAAGTTGTTGTATCACCTCTTTCACGCTACCGTTAGGAGAGCACTGGATCTGGGCGAGACGATGTACGAAGCTAATGGATGGCCTAGCTACAACCCGCAGCACGTATTGCACGCTGCGCGGAGCTCTTTGAAGCATGATTCAAGTAGCCCTCAGCGTCACTCCCGACCGAAGCTACTCCAGAAAGCGTCCGGTGGCTCGTTACAACAGATCAGCCAAATGAGGCGGAAATCCTTAGGAAAATCCGAACCTTAGGACAACAATAAGCGACGGGGTACAACGGGCTTTACCCAGGTCTACTTAAGAGTGGATAAATGGAACCGGTCACGGAAATTCACGGTTTGTTCTCGAAAATCTGGTACTCGGAAAATGTTCCCTCCAAGTTGGGAGAGTTGATAGTTGCCCACATTATTAGGAATGGATCACGTGCAGCTGCGCTAACCACAGCTGTATTAGCTTAAACCTAACAGCATCAAAGCTGCAGCATCCATCATTTTAGCAGAATGCACAACTAGTGTGAAGGGCAAACTCGTGAGGAACAAGATGGGATTCCCGCTGTTCGTGGATGCATCAACCAAGTCTCCACCTTCCGACAAATGTTAGAGCGCTGTTTTACCTTCCAAAGGACGACGGTCATGATGTTCTTGGATATTCGCGCACCATTTGACTCTATTTTTGGGCCTGCATTATGGCAATGTTTGTTGAAAAATAGAGTACCTGGGAAGTATGTGTTGGTTCTCAAACAGTTGTATTGTCATACGTCAGGTTGAATAAGGGCTTATGACCAGCTTTCGCCACCCTTTGTCGTCTCCAGTGGAGTGCGGCAAGAATGCCTATATCCCCGTTTCTTCTCGACTTTGTTATATGGGATTTTCTACAGACGGTGTAGTTGAAGCACCCCCAGGGAACATAGATTTGACATCGAATATACAGACGAGATTGCATTGCTGAGTGAAAAGGCGCAAGCAATTGAACACGGGCTAAACCGCTTGGCCATTGAGCAATCTAGGTACGGCATATATTTTTATCTTCAAAATAAGAAGGGACTTTTCGATACACACTGGAGCCTAGGATTACAGTCAAAAAGCATAATATTATATTCGAGATATTCAAATAGATTCAATGACCTCGGGCGTATGAGCATAAAGTAAAAAATAAGAAGAGGAGGAAGTCAAAAAAGGAACTGTGAAAACCAGATAAGAGAAAAGAAAAGAAAAACGTAGGAAAAAATGTAATGACAATTCTGTGCACTATTTGACCAACAGCTTCCATGCACACTCATCATGCTACAGATTCGATTCTGTTAAATATTATCAATCAATTCGGATTGCACAAGTATGTGGATGTTTGGACAACAGAGCACCGGGCACGCATAACTGACCAGCGACAATGATCGCGAAACCGGTCGTTTGCTCCCGGGCAAATTTTATTCGCCCCTCCGGATACTTCTTTCTGCTTTTTTACGCGCCTCTGTCGATATATATATTGGGTTTTCTGCTATCTTGTTGATTTTTATATTTAATTTCCTTTTGCCCGCATCCTTGCAGTTCCTTATAAATCGCTCCACTCTTTTCCTCGTCTCACTTTATAATCCCTTACTTGGACTGTTGTCATTTACAGACCGATACACTTTTTATTTTTTTCAGTTTGCTTATCCTCTCCCGTTCAAACTTATTTGCACGTTGTAAACTTTGCTGTCGATCCATTGACATTGAGCCGTTTCAATTTCGAAACTCTGATCTTCCGATTTTATGAACTGCACCAAATGGTCCCCACTATTTTTGCTCACCTCGATGAGAGATCGTTTTTAAACTAGCAAGAGCAACAAAAGCATAAACAGTTGCAAATACTTAGTGACGCTAAATTTGCCATGTCGTGTTCTTTGCTTTTTGGTCGGCATCATTTTTACCTCCTCCTCCTCCTCCTCCTCCTGGTGTTCTGTTTGTCTTTATTATCACTTTTGTTAATAATGCTGTTATTTGAGTTGACTTGCGTAGCGTCTCCGATTTCAGGTCCCCTTTGCTGTCTTATGCCGATCATAGTCCTGGCTAAATCTGGCTGTTCATACGAGTAAGATTTTTGGATGTGTGATACCCTTCACATGATTCGATCAATAAACATAACAGTTTGTATCACGTGTGGAGTAAGATGAGGAGAAAACGGTTTAGCTTCCTAAGAGAGCCGAAAATCAAATCGAGCAGACCCAAACTCATAAAACCCAGCTCTTCAAGTAAATCCATTCATTGAACTGAATTATCAAATGTTTATATACATGAAATAGAAGCTAAATGGGTCAGATTGCTTAAACCGAAAGTCAATTTTCTATGGTCGTGGGTCAAGCCAGCAGATATCAAATAAAATAGCGAAATGCGTAGTTTTCAGTTCGCGATAGTCGAAGAAGTCTTACACTCAAAGAACCTGGACAACTGTACACGGTCGATGCTACCAAGAGTATAAATCAAAATGCTATGAAGAGATTACATTGAACAGCACTGTTTCTGGGGAACGTTTTTCTCATGAAGGTTGATTTTTAAAGAGAATTTCACCTTTAACAGTGCTAATGTTTTCCACCGTCTGCAACTGACTTTTTAATCCTATTATTTTAAGTCATGGACACGGGGAAATACACTTTCTTTGGAGAATTCTCCTGTCTTTTCTGTTGACGAGTTGCCACACCCGCTATTTTTTCAACAGAACAATCCGATGCTTTACCAGTGAAAAAGTAAAAAATGACCGTACTATTGCCCAAGAATAACGCGACAGTTTCCCAGAAAAAAACATGTATACTTAAACTATTTTTCTTCAGCTTGCTGGATTTTAGATAGTTGCACTAACTACTTTCTGTCAATTTTGAAACCAGAAGGACTGTAAGTAAATCGTTTGGTGACTCTCAGATGGTCTAGGATGCACGAATGCGGACAGAGATTTGGAAAGATATGCGGTTTTGAGCCTAACAGTTTCAGATCAATTGGATCAACAAAACTTTGCCATCGTACTCGGCATGGAAGAATACAGGCGATCATTAATAACACTACTCCCACAAAAAAGAAGTTCGATCAAAGCAGCAAACATTCATATGTACGCGGCGCGCTAGGAGACCAGGATTTCAGAGTTTGAATGAAAAGGTGCTGGTGCTTTGTAAAACTTGGTGTGTCATGGGCCATGAGCATTCTCAGGTACACTAAACCGTCTAGTCAAACGGTATTTTGTAAATCCTAAAAAGAAAATATGACTAATGGATTACCTCAAGTCCAGAGCAAATCATGACTCAAAACTTGTTGTCATAGTCCTGATATGCGTATGGGCATACACCTTTTTAAATACTAACATTCTGGGATCTGAATAGGCTCACGTCGTTGATTCATTAGGAGGATTGTTTCAACATAAAAAATAATGCGTAAAATAAATGAAAGCAATTAGATAGGACACGAACGAATTGGAAAGACCTCTGTTATGAGCCATCTGGTGGGTAACACAGAACAGCTGTTCGTTGAGTCGGTGGTTTACAAAATGAATGAGTGCACTTGTACAAGCAACTAGCAATAGTGATCGATAAACATAAATCTATAAAACCAACGCGACTCTGTCATGTGACAAGGAGCTGGTCAAGTTGTGCACGTGAACAAATGTGTGTGCATGTGTTTATGAGTATTCATGTGCGTGTAATGTAACTGGCCATCCGTTCAATCCCTTATATTGTTATTGATCATACTAACAGGTGAATATTCTGACATTTCGGGTAAAATGATAAAATAAAATATTCCTGCAAAGATGGACGTCTTCAACAACACAATATCATTATCAGCATTGATCACATGAGAACTACGTCATCGCCAAATGAATGCTGACAGTCATAATATTGTTTACTAATAATCCCTCTTACTTTTTCTCTCCCAGTTTATTGGGATAGCGAAGCATGGGGTATCCAGTGCAGCGGTTAGGGATATGATCATTTCAGTAAAACTGTGGTTCGAGGGATGAACAACTTCAGTTCGTAACATCTCAAACCAGCCGAACGAGGGTCGTATTTCTGCATAGTACAACAAATTGTTACTTAAGCCAATAACTTGGAATTTCTTATAAATCAGTGACGCATACTAACCTGTTGTTTCTAGTTCACGTGATGCTTTGGTATGCTATCGAACAACTGAAAGCAGGAGAGCCAAGCGGTGAACCCAATAATTATTTTGTGCTTTGGAGAAGAGCAGTGGGCAGGCGAATCGATCGGTTCAAAGGTGTGCAGACGACGAGGTGAGATGCAGCAACATACTTGCGTTTGCCCGTACATCCCGTGGTGAGGCCTGATCCAGATCATCTCAAAGCTGAACACAAACACCAGGACGGTCAGACAGGACAACAATACCCCCAGAAGTCACACGATAAATCTAAATTTGTTCATTTATTTCTGGACTGGGAGCCTCTTTGGAAGAAAACAATGCACAAAAATGTTTCGTGAGTAATCTTTCAACTGTAACGGATTTTGCCCATGTAAAAGAAGAAAACTGTTTCCCAGTTGGTGGATAAGATGGTTCTAAAATGAATTCCCATCGACCACCATCCTAAGTGTAGAAGGAATCGAGGTAGTCGAATTTTGCCATTTGTTTACGTGGCTAACTGTGCCACCGAAAGCTGATATACAGGAATTTGGTTGATTTTTGCAACAGTTGACTATTCGCCCATGTTTATAATTAAAATGTAACTTCACTGCTGATGCGACAAATAATTTGCAAACAACTCCAGAATTATTTAGAGCTGGTTTGTGACCCGTTCAGACTTCGAGCGTTTTGCCCAAAAATTGGATATCGAAAAATATCTGTTAAAAGGTTTCTTCCCGCAGTTGTGTGTAGCAGAAAATTAACAGGTGATCACTTTTGGAGTAGCTAATTCTGATCCTGTCTCTTATACACATCTAGATGTGTATAAGAGACAGGTTTATGACAACCCTTTGCTTTAATGACGATGTACAGGCAGATTCAACGCGCGTTAGACCGCTGGGATTGCAGGTCTTTAGTCGATATGTCTGTTTCTTCGCCTCAAAATCCAGCGGTACTTCTTCAAGACTGACAGGGGGCTGTGCTTGAATTCACCTTTGGTGGTGATCGGTTAAGCTAGTCAATAGGTTCTCCAATACATGCTAGCAGCTGCGCACAGAGATCTCATTGGAGCAA